>WEIV01014380.1:319315-378338 GCA_013390005.1 Calyptomena viridis | reverse complement strand
GCGGGCGCTGCGCGCACGCCCGTGTTTGTACGGCGCGCAGGAGCCCCCAGCGCGGCGCTGGTGCGGCGGGGGATGCGGAGCCGAGCAGGAAGGGGGCGATTGTCCAGCCTCCCTGTAAACCTCTGCTCTGCTGAGGTCCCGGTCGGGCAGTTCAAATGCAGTTTTGGCTGGAACTTGTGATGGTTTGCAAGTTCCTGCACAGGAATCCTGGTGGTTTGGGATATTTTTTCCTCCAAAAATTAAAAGAAAATTCTAGTAAACCCGCATTTTACTTAAGAATTTTATTCTGTGTGCATTGGGGGAACGAAGTGAATTGGGTTTAGCTTACTGCAAATAAAGGACTTAGTTGTTTTTTCTTTTTTTTTAAAATATCTGTAAGAGATTGCTCCCTGCAGCATTTGTATTTTAGGTATGTTTTTAATATCTGCTTTTGGCGGACGGCGCTGATAAAGTATAGTGGAAGTTGGGAGTTGTAAATACAGGTTACTCATATATAATGTTTTCCTTTATAGACGTATACCGTGTATGTTTTGTACAGGTACTCATCGCAATGAAAACATACTGATGTAGCTTGCATATTACGTCATATTACAGTTAGATTGTATGGTTTGAATGGATGTAGCTGGAAAAGAAAGAGAATCTAAATATAATTTTACCTTCAGATTCTTCTATTGTATGACATACTGAAATTGCATTTATTACTGAGATGGTGATTGTTTTTATTTATTTGAGCAGTAGATAGTAGTTCATTCTCCTTAATCTACACTCGCTACCTTTTGTTTTGGTTTTCTCTGCAATGTGACCTAGAGAAGGAATATGAACTGCAGAATTTCCTGTCTGTTTGGTTCACAAAATCTTCACACCTTCCTAATTTATTATGGTATTTAGTGATGGCCTTTTCATATTTTCTTCTTTGCATGAAACGTGGTGTTTGGAAATGAGCCTGGGAGAGCATGTTTACATTGCATTCAGATTAGGTATCATGTCCAAGTTGAAGACAAAATGGCTACTAAGTAAAACCTCTGCTTTTATTGTGGGTTTTCTTGTCAGGGAAAAAGAGCACATCTGTAAGCCTCTGAAATGAAAGCTGCTAGTTTGATTCAGGTAAACTTGATGAATAGCCCAAGCCCACGGGTGGTACAAAGGAATGCAGCGTTTTTCCCCGTGTAAGTGGCTCTCCTGGTGCCAAGAGCCTGTGACCAGCGGAGGTTTTTGCCAGCACCTTGCAGCCCTGTCTCGTGGTACTTTCATAGGCGTTCCTCACCTCCACACGAGTGTTCCTCCTGGCTACCTGCTTCCTGCACCGGGCTGCAACTTCCCTGCTGCTTTCAGGCAGCATCCGTTCCCTGCGGGTTGTGCTGTTGAAATGCAGTAATTTGAAGATAAGGTTATTTTTTATAAGAAAGCCTTTTCTTTGATGTCTTCAAATCTTGTGTTTCTCTATTATGAACAAGCAGTCTTCGTTTGGGGCTGGAGTTTCATGTTAATTTGCATCTTCCTGTAGATGCAGTGGTTGTTTTGGAGCAGCAAGGGTGAGGAGCATTGCCAGGGATGTTGTGCACGTTGCATCCGAGTGAACAGTGGAAAGTCTCCTTCTATACTGGCACTCTGGGATCTGCTGCTCTGTTCAGTGGGTGCTGGTGATGGATAAACAGCAGGAGAGGTTGTGGAAGGCTGGTTGTGAAAATGGCAGTGCACTGCTGACAGAACTAAGTGTAATGTGCAGAGGAGAGCTTCCTCTTTTCTCCTTCCCTCCTCTTCCTCCCCTCTTTTCCTGCGGTGCCAGTTGCATGTGCTGACAGGCTGGTGTATTCAATTGCCTTTTTTGCTTCCCAAAGGGTTTAGTTCATCCAGATTCATACTCTTCTCTGTTGTTTTCCCCTCCACCTCCATTTTTCCTACACGTGTTTGTGCATAGTGGATGGAGGGTTTCAGTTGGTTGTGTTTGTTATTGTTTTGTTGTTTTTTTTCTTTTTTTTTTTTTTTAAAGGGTTTCAGTCTTCAGATTATATTGTCAATGAAAATAGTAGTATAGCAAAATATAGCAGCTACTGAAATACTGGACCCGAGGATCACAAACAAGTCTGTGCTTGTCCCTCCACTATACAGACAAATATAAATATAGTGTGATGCAGGCCACGAGTGGGACAATGAGGTATTCACTATCTCAACTCATTTTATTGTTTATGAAATTAAAACATTATTTTGACAGAAACATCTTAAATAATTCTGTACATGTGGAGTCCCTTAAACTCAAACAATAGGTTAAGTCCTGCTGGTTACATTTGCAGGCACAGTCAGTATATGTACTGAAGACTTAAAAACGTGTTTGCTAGGAGTCCAGTGTGTTTTGTGTTGGGGTTTTTTTATTGGGGTGGGTTTTGGCATATAAAATGACCATTAGTTTGAACTGAGGAGGGGAAGATAAGAGTGATTTAGCTGTGCTTAAAAACAAATCAGGAAGTATTTATTTGCACTACAACATCCCATGCAGGTATTTAACTGCTGTTTGGTTACAGTAATTGAAGCTCATCACTGTCTAACTGTATTTGTGTCCTGCCTGCCCCACTCGAACACATCCAGCACAGTGGTGTCTGGTTTTGTTCCGTGCTGTGTGTGAGTTGCTGAGGCGGTTGGATGTGTTCTTACGGTGTGGGTGAAGCGGGCAGAAATAATACTGGATGTCTTTTCCCATTGACGGATTAGAAGTCTAGACGGGGAGAACACGTCTTTGGGAGCCCAGCCTGGCTGATTAGTGTCAGGATGGGCGGGTTTGTAAATTGCCCTGGTCTTTGCTGGACACTGGGCCTTAATCTGCCTGTTTTTATTTCCCTTTAGATGCGTTAAAGCTTTCATATTTATTAATAGCTTTTTGTCCAGACGTTAGAGCCCGAGGCGGGAAAACCTCCCTAGTCAGCTGTCTGAGCATATAGACTAATGGGGTTTCAATTATTTTCTTCGGGTGAGGGTACTGTATTGCTGAACGTGTGTTATTTGTATGTGATGTTTCTGCACCCAAACATATGGTGGGGAAGACAGAGTCTACTCAATATCACATGGAGTTGCCAAAGAATATGTTATCGCTGAAGACAGCCAGCAAAGTATGGATGTAAAAGCAGTGTGACACAAGGATTGAGATGCAGAGATGGCCAAGGGAGGATGGTGTCAGCTGAGGGTCTGTCTCGCTGGCGTAAAAGGAAAAGACCAACCAACAGTTTTAAGCAATTTAATCCCTCCACTCACTGTATTAATCCAAAATCCAGTAGCTGTGAACGTTGAAGGAACAGACAGGTTTGTTTTCTTGTTCACTGTTGCGAATAACTGGTGATGATTCTTCAATGAGCACTTGTTTACTGTTGTAAATAGTAATCTGCTGCTTGCATCTGTGCATGGGTTGGCCCCAGCCTCTTTCACCTTGCCTGCATCTTAGCTCTGTTTGTCCTAAAGGCATCTGTTAGGATTTGAATATAGTAATTCTGCTCGAGAGATTAATTTCTGTCCTTCCCCTCCCCAGTGTCTCGTGTGTGAACCAGGCTGAGGCCCAGGCGGTGTGGAGTGGCAAACACAAAGCACTGCGTTCGCAGCCATTTCAGCTGGGCCTGGGTGTGGGTTTCAGACCCAGAATTTCTGTCCTCAATTCACTCTCCTAGCTAGAAGGTGTAGTGGAAAACTGCATGAGCTAGGCCGGGCAGTACCGAAATTTTATGTCCTAAGGCCCAGTTTGTCTCATTGAAGGAGGAGTAGGAGGCGAATTGTGCCTTTGTTAGTTTTAGGTTCCTGATATCATGCTAGAAAACCAGATTAGCTGATTGTAACATCAGCGTTTTCTAATCTTTGGAAGGCTCCATTTTTTCTTACAACTTACATCATTCCTGCTCCCTCTTGCAGTTGCATCCATCACTCCTCATTAGACATTGTCAGCAAGCGTGGATTGTCACTTAGCTGTTGGCAGAGCAAATGTTCTGCAATTTGGGAAATGCCATTGAGGTTCTCATTATAGGAACTGTTACTTATTTGTATAGCTAGGTCAGCAGAAAACATGATTGGCAGTCCTGGTATTTTTAATATAATGCTTGACAATGAAGAGGAAGGCTCAAGGGATATGTGTTTCAGGCTCTTAGCATATGCAGGTGGACATACCTTTTTGGTAGTTTTCTTCTGCAGCTGAAATTCCTGTAACACCTTATATGTATTTTTTAAAAAACACAGTTTTCTTCAGTCACGTTGGATTAATTTATAGACCAATCCATCTGCATTTCCTCTTTCTGTTTTCTGTAACTTGGGAGAAGGAGACAGAAAATAAGAGAAAAACCCCCAACATAACTCTCAGTATTTTGTTACGTGGCCTGTCAAAACTGAGTGGAGAACTCAAAATTTTCTCTAACTCATTGCAGACTCTTTTTGGTTATTCTGTGCCCCCAGCCCAAAATGCATCATCATTCCCTCCTTCATCCTGATTATTTCATAGTTAGAGGTGGGAAACACCATTTATAATTCTTCAATTGCAGATTGCTGACTTTTGTGAGGAAAAGCAAATAATTATCATTGACAGGTGTACAGGCTGCGCTCATTTCATTAAATATATGCACTATCAAAAGTGTATTTACCTCTTTTGAAAAAGTACCCCGAGTCCCTCAGCTTAGATATGCTGAGTAAAACTGAAAAGATATTTTTTTTTCACTCAGTTTTTCCTGGCTTTTTGGTTTCATTGTTTCCAGGTGATGGTGAGACCTGCCTGTATTTCCTGATAGGGTGTAAAAATAATCAAATACATAGGAAAAAATTGAGCTGTGGACCATATTTTAGAGTAGTCCATGGTGATTTCGGGGGAATCACATTGCTGCTTGGGCAAAGCATTTAGCAGCATGTCACTCTCCTTCACACTCTGCTTCCCCAAATGGGTAGAAACAGAAAGTGGAATTTGTTTCATTTCACTCCACCTGTTTCTGTAGAAGCTATGGAGGAAAAAATGCATTTCTGAGGTGAGGGCCAGCTCCTAGGGAAGATGTTTCCATAAAACAATCCATCTGATCACTTCATGTGTGTGTTTCTCTTTGTAAACAAATTCTGAACTGTGTGCCAGGGTGTAACCATCTGTGGTGCAGATCTCAGGAATCTGGGCAAAGTTAATTCCTACACCGTTTGTCACTTTTTCAACTCGACTTCTGGAGGTGGCCCCTGTGGGTTGCTTGGAGATCAGGTGCACCCCGTATCTGTTACTACATGTTCCTGCACAGAGGAAACCCCTCTTTTGGGGGCCAGCCCCCCAAAGAATCCCTCCTCGCCAAAGCAGCTCTGGAGAGCATTTGGTGTGCTCTGCTGAAGTGCATCCCTGTGCTGTGGGAAAGCCTTCCTGGTGCCCCCACTGCCGGAGCGGGCGGGTCTGGGGCAGGAATCGCTGCCAGCTCGGCGTGGGAGGAGCAGCAGCTTTCCAAAACGGGGCATGGCCTCCACGGTGGTGGAGTTTCTGGGTCAGCAGGTGTGGAAGCCAATTTGGTCTGCAGGCATTTTTACAAGGTTAGAAAATAAACCTGAATAAAATGAATGGTGACCTTTATGTAACCTTTTGAGAATGGGGCTGAGGTTTTATTGAATATCCTGGCTCTGAGTTGGATGGAATAGCTTTGCAGAAAAAAAAGATCTTTATAAATCTGCTTTTAGGAAGAGTGGATTTTTCACTCTTGCTCGTGGATTTTGGTTGTCTCTGTTTCTTTAAACAACAGAATCTAATAAATTATATGGGGGAAACCAATATTTAAGTAGTAAAAGATTTGGATAAGTGTTACTGCCGATCATTTAAAATGCATTAGAGCGCATTAAATTGTTGACTTCACAGCATCAAACATATGCAACTCTTTGTTTCGTAGACATTTTACTTTCCACTGCAGAAGTTTCTTCATTGAAGCAAGTCAGGTTGTGTGACATTGTGGTTCAGAGCAGCATTTCTAATGAGTTCTTGATAGGCACAGAACTCTGGAATTGTCATCCCAGGCCTCCATATTTGGGGCAGTTCTGTTTGTTTTACATGGGTCTGTATGACACTGGTGAGTAGAATCCAAATCTCTGCCTGAAAAGAACACTTGGACACCCCTTCTAAAAGTTTCTGGATGCTGTATAAATTAATCAGAAAAAATGCTGTAATTGAGTGAGATGACAGTAGTGCTCAGGTTTGGGTGATCAGATTTATATTGAAGCACTGAATTATCTTTTAATTAATCGAAGCTTGGAGTAGTTTTGTTAGTCTTTTTGTGTGTGTGTGTACATAGTCTTGAGAGCAGGGGTTGAGCTTAATGTTTTTACATAGATCCCATAACTTATGTGTGTTGCCTTCTCTTGTTACTCGACTCTGCTGCTTGCCAAACAGAAGTATTTGGAGAAGAGCCAGAGCTGCAAAATTCAGATCAGGATCCAAATTTGGATTTTTGGTTCAAGCCTTTCTAATATCTAATATTACAAAGCCTCATAGATAAATAAGGAACTCTTTATTTTTAAACTGTGATGATCAGGAGATGGAGGTAGCTTTCCAGCTTGCCTCTGGAGCAGTCCAGGTAGAGTGCTGGACTGTGTGTGTGAAAAGCTATCAGCAGGTGATTCGAAAGGTAAATTGAGTAGATGAAAAGGCAATGAGTGCTCTGTCACCCTAAAGGAGCCCGAGCAAAAGGTCAGTACACATTGGTACTTTGAAGCCAGTGAGAAGAATCTCCTAAATCTAAAAATTCTGGACTGATGGCACTTTTTGTGGTGTTCTGTTAGATTGTTGGGAATTTTGAGGGTTTGTTTTTTTCTAAATGGAGTTAGCCATTTTAATGCTTTCTTGATTTAATGGAAGAAGGATTATCTCTCATCAAGTAGGATGCTCGTTGTCGCTGCTGTGCCATCAACAGGCTTTCAGTAAGTTGCCAAGTGTTTTATGTTGTTGAATGTTTAATCATTAAGACGGTGGGAAAAAAACATTCAGAACTTCCCAAATATTTTCCTTGTTTTTATTTTTAATTGCTTGTAGTTGCTGCAGTGGCATTTTACCCTCAAAGGGTGTGGAGTCCAGGTGTTGCTGTGGGTGGGACCAAGAATGGGGGTGGCTGTGTGGGTGGTGGGACCTGTGGTGGAGGGGCCTCCCGTGGGTGGCAGACCTGCCAGGCTCTTCCTTTGGACCTAGTTGATCTTGTACCTGGGGAGTGGTCCTGGCTTTGTCTATAGCTCCAGGCTGTGTGAGCTGTTGTCTTTTCCCAGCTCTAACCCCAGACACCCTGTGTGGTTCAGCACATGGCAGGTGTGGGGCCGGGGGATGTGTCTGTGGATGTGGGTTTCTTGGAGTGGGCCTGTGTTCCTCCACAACCACGAGTCCTGCTCAGCCTTCCCCTGGAGCTGGCCTGGGGTGCTATCACTTGCTGGTTGTCAGGTACTTCAAGTTTGGGAAGAAAATCTTGTTCCTGGAAAGAACTTGTCTATGAAATGCGGCATAGTCGTATCTGCCCCTGAGAGGAAGTTTGTGGTTAAATGTCAAGGTCCGTGATCAGTGGCTGTCGTTTGTGATGGACAGTCTCACAGGATGGCATGCAGGCAATCCGTATTTCTTAGTCAGAAATTCCTAAGTGCCATCGTAAGGCTGTTGGGACACCTGTGAGTGAAAAAGTTGGATTGCACTGGACAGCAGGAATTACAGGTCATTACTTTGGTTGCCTGTAAAGCAGTGAATTAAACTATTTTAAAAACAGCAATACAGACTGTTGAAACTTTTCCTTAGTACAAGGTTGCTTGCAAGTGTCTGCCTCAAGTATCCCCTAAACAGACAAGAATTAGTTTGTGAGCAAGGTGTGCTGCCTTGTAGGATGGGAAGCCTGTTCTCCCGTGTTTTCCTCACCACCTTCTTGCCTTTGTTTAGAAATCACTTAAAAAATAGTCTTTGTGACTTCAGTGAAAATACTAATCTGAGCCTTCTCCCTTCCTCTTCTGAACCACTGCCATAATCAAATACAGACTGGAAAGGCAGCTACTCTGTACCTCGTGGTAACTCTTTGAAGACCTGTAAAGTGAACAGCTTTAATATTTATTTTAATATCTTTTTTGTGGATGGAATTTTAGTCTTGGTTTTTAATATGCTTTGAAAAATGGTGACAACTCCTCACCTCCAGAACCATATGTTAGTTTTATTGCTAATTCAGTGGAGGAAAGTGCTCGGGAGGTTTGGGTGCTTGTTAAGCCAGGGGCAAGAATCCTGCAAGGGAATTCTGGACTCCATGTGAATGCCGTGTCTGAAGGCCATCTAAAATTGAGACTCAGGGCTTCTACTTCGGAGCTGGACATCTTCTGGCAGGACCGGTCTGTCATCTGTGTTGGGGATGTGCAGGCAGCAGTTTCTTGGGCAGAGCAGGCAGGGAGCAGATGCCCATGGCCTTGGGAAGCTCCATGCAGGATGGGTACCCTCCTGAAGTGAGCTGTGCTTGTTGGTGCTTGGCAGTGTCCACTTACAGCTTCCATGTGCCACTCTGTGTTCAGATTCAGATGCTCTGTGTTTCTCACGGTGTTTCTCAATGAATGATCTCGCTGTGATCCCTGCATTGGTTCTCTGGAAGTTGTGGATGGTGGGTGAGGCATTTATGAGAGTGCATGGTGCTCAGCCCTCACTAAAAGCTGCAACTTGCTGCTGTGATGGGACTGGCTGAAGCAAAGGCCAAAAGTCATTTTGAAATAGTCTTGCAGGAGTCAGACTGTGCCACAGAAACCGTGTGTCCAAGCTCTGACAAAGTATGGCAAAGTTCCTTTAATTAAGGGTGTATAAAAACTTGGTCTATTTTCTTTATGGTTTGATTTTAAAATTATTTTTTTATTTATTAAGCCTTTTGGCATTATAAATGAGGAGAGACTACAGTTGCTGTTAGTGGTCATGTAAACTGAATAAATTAGATGATATTTAAAAGACAGTCAAATGACTCACTGGCAGTAGTCGGAAGCTGCACACCTGGAACCGCAGTTTGTTGAAGAGCTAAGCCAGCTTTTGGCTCCAGGAGCCTGCTCTGCAGCATTACCTTCATTATGTGGGATGCCAGTGGTGTAGTTCAGTCACTTACTCCTCAAAAGTTGAGAAATGAATTGGCAGCTGAGAGAAAAGCGTATTTGCCTCTTCCATTCAACAAGTGAATGAAATGGAATTGGCAGATCTAGTTTTAAAAGCCTCGAAATATCCCTAGAAGGGGAAATTTTTGATAGAATCTGCCAGTTGTATTTAACAAGTAGAGATGGCTTACTGAGTCAAATAAAAAAAGTCCCAAATAATGAACAAATATGCTGAAGACATAAGAAAAAACACTTATTTTGCCCTTTACAGTGGTTTGGAAATGCTGGTGGTTTGTGTGTGTTTAATTACATTGGATGAAGGTTTGTCTAAATGCAATTTATACTGAAATTTGAGTTCAAAATTAATCTTGTACATCACTTTATCATGCAAAAAATGCCAGAATGCTGACCCCGAAGATTTGGTAACCTATATAATTAAGTCCCTGATCCATGAAGTTTTTCAGACACCTATCCCATATTGATTACTTCTGAATAGAAGCCAGGTATCTGATTACCCTGTAGCTCCATGCCTGAATGTACTTTGAATAGTCAGTTTTCCTGGTTAATAATGGCTAAAAAAAGGTAATGGTCTTGATCTCACAGGCTAAGAATAAAACCAAGACACAGGATACTTTTTATTTAGGACTCTTGAGTTTATGCAGTCCCTATTCAGCTTTCATGGAACATATCCCCAGGACTGCATCTTTTTCTTGCTGCATCTCTTTCTTGCTTTTTCTTGCTTTTCTTCTCTTGGAGTTTTTTACAATCAAGTTGGTAAAACTTGTAACTTAATTGAACAACAAAATGTAGCCCATGTGAACGTGGTTCATTGAGTGGAAGCCCCTCTGTGATAGTACACACAGTGTGTACTGGGTTGTTGTCAGTCAGTGGCTCCGGGTGTTCAGGGTGAAAATATTTGCAATTGGATAAGTGTTTACAGGGCAGAACCTTGTTATTTGTCACTTCACAGAATTCTTGTCACTTTACTAAAGTTCTTAGTTACCAGTGAATACTTTAAATACCAGTAGCTTTGTGGTAAGGGAGGCCCAGTGTAGGATCAGGAGATGAGTACATTGTATTCTTCTGGAATTTGTCTAACTTGGAAAGCTGAGTTTTGGCTTGATTAGTTCAGCTGCTGAGCAAAGGAGTGGCAAAGCAGCATATAGTTCACCTTGAAAATTGAAATCAAACTGTGTTAATAATCAGGAAAGCACATTTTCATTCCCTTAATGCAGACATCTGCTCTCCCACTGCTATGTTTACGCATGAAGTGGTTCACAGGAATGAAAATCCAGGCTGATCAATTCTGTAGTGCTCTTAGACAATGTCTCCTTCTGGAAGGACCCATCAGACGAGTAATTGTGGGTAACATTAGGGTGAGATTCTACAGAAGCACAGTTCAATGAATTGTTAGATGCTGAAAGATGTTAGCCAGCTGTGTGCTGCAGCCCACAGGTGAATCTCAACTGCAGTTATCTCGGTGAGTATTGCTTTAGACCTCTCTGACTACATCTCTCTTAAATATAATCTCTGATGTTGTGATTTTTTTTGAAAGTCCGAAGTTTAATGCAGCTTTTCTGAAATCTGATCTAGATTTAATCAAGGATAGCCTTTTCTGTTTCTGACTATTTTACTAAGTTGTGGTGTAACTGCAGTTCCCTGGGATGTTTAGAATATACATGTGATAAATAATGAATTCGTTCAGGTGTTCTGCAGATAGTCTTAGTAGGTGCTAAAGTCAGAGACTCATGTGGCTGTGGCTTCAGTACTTTGTACTAGGACAGGTCATGTGCCCTCTGCATGTTTTCAAAGGAAAACCATGACAAAATGAAAATTTCTGAAATAGATATGAAAATGTCTATGGACAACCCTGTGCCTGCAAAGCAGGTGTGTTACTTGAGAAGAAAAGTGTTAAGTTCTCAGGTTTTTGGGTCCCGTCCCCCCCGTTGCCTACAGTAGGATGGTGTGGCAGAGCCAGGCATAGCACAGCCTGCCTGCCAAAAACTGGCTGCACACGTTGTCCTGTGTTCTGAGGAGAGAGTACTGAACCCTGAAGTTGTGGGGTATTAAATACCGGTCAGATGCCTGCTGTTCATAATGGCCATTCATAAAGCAGGTTTTAGATGAAAGAAATATTCTGGTAGATTCACTTGTTCATTCATGACGGCTGCAGAGGCAGCCTGGCAGGGAAGGGGGCAGTGGGTGGAGTGAAGGTGCCTGAGTGGGTGTTGCTGGCCTGCCCCATGCTGCAGTTGTGCAGTGCTGGCAGTGGAGGTGTCAGTCCTGCTGCTGGGAAGCTGGGCAGGCCCGATGGTGCTGTAGCCTGGGGGCTGCTGAATGGGATCCAGGTGGGAGCAGCATTCCTGTGGTGCAGGCCCAGGTAAGGTGCTCAGTGGATATGGTTGAGCTACCACCTAGGAGCAAGTGCAGTTGCGTTTAAACCCAGCTTGGTAGGTGCAAACAGAAATAGGTGCATGCAGATATGAACTTACACAACTTTAACTTAATTAAATTTTGTGCAGCTTTAATTTTAAGCAAGTGCAGTTTACAGGTTTAGACAAGCTTTTGAGTCTGCAAGTAAACTAAAGTTCACCTGGGTTGTAGAGTAGGGGAACTCAAATGTTCCCAAATAAATCCTTGACAATAGGAGTAGCATGCGTTTGTAACTTCCCTGAAGATCCTATTTAAGGGTTTAAAACCATTTAAAAAGATGCCACAAAGATTTTTTTTTTTTTACCCCCAGAAGCAGAGCATGGAAAACTGATGGGTTACACTGCTCTAGCATTCAGTGAACTGATCTTTGAGGTAGGTAAGAGACTTCTGGCTACTTGCAGCTTTTTATTTGCAGGGACCAGACAGTTTCTGTGCCTGATGTGGGTCAGAGCTGATAAGCAGAGGTGAGTGGTAAATGCCCCAGTGTACAGGGGCAAGGCTGAAGGATGGAGGCCTGAAAGAACCTGTGGGAGCCGAACAAGTTGCTTTTTAAGATGGGAGGTTGTATGGTCACCATCAGGCACCAGTGCCATGTTCATCCTGCCTACGTTCAGCTTTAAATTTTCACCTCTACAGAAAAGTCAAGGACGTGAGTAGGGTTCTGGGGTGTGCCAGTAAGTAATATTGCACAGGTCAGGGAGAGAAGTTGCCTGTCCTGTGGGAGTGAAGCCATGCCCATCTAGCTCGAGAGAAGTGAGTGTGACCCGTTTAGTAGGCAGATGCTTGGAGTGTGCATGTAGATACTCAGCATTACTCAGCACAGGGAAACCCAAGAGGTTGCAAGGATTGCATTCCCTGGGAGTCAGCAATTGGGTACAGGTTCCTCAAGTGGAAAAAAGGGTGCAGAAGACCTGTGTGATGGGCAGCCATGAGAGGAGAGGGAGCGAGGAGAAGGAGGAATGCACGTATCCAGAGATCGGGGCAGAAGTGGACCAGCATCAGGAGGAGGGGGCTGGATAAAAGCTGGATTTGTTTGCAGAAAGACAGGCTGATGCCCATGGGTGAGCTATTCAATGTGGAGAGGAGAGATGGATGTCTGTGGCATGGAGGAGGGACAAAGAGTGTGCCAGGGAAACCTGTGGATTAAGCTGGAACTCCCCAGGGCAGTGTCCATGAAAGGCCTATTGCAGATTTTGGAATGCTCTGCTTCCTAGCACGTGCTGGGCCCAGGTAGCACTGAGGTGGCAGCATGATCTGAAGGCTGACATTGGGACACCTGCAGCTGTTGCCCCTGCAGGTTTTGGAGGGGGATGGCTGTGTGGGCTGTCTGATTCCTGAGCAGTGCGTGGGACTCAGCAGCACAGAGGGGCCTGGTCGGAGTAAGACCCCAGAAGAGCTCGGACAGGACTGGGTTATGGCACTGTGAACGAGGTGACACCTCCCTGGGTGCCAAATGGATAGGGAGGTACAACCAGTAGTAAATCTCTCTGTTAATAAAACATAACCAGGATAGCTGTGAGTCATGAAAAAGTTGAAGGAAATAATGTGAAATGAAGAAGGAGAAACACAGCTTTTACCAGCAGGCTTAAATCTGCCGTCTGGGCACCTGTGCCAGTATTGGGAAACACGTGTGGTAGGAAAGCCTTGCTGTAGAGGTGGTGACACTGGGAGCTGTTACACTGGATTCAGCTGAGCTCTGACCTGTGTACAGTAAATGTAGCCCTGTGCTATGGGTGTGTGTTACATTTAAGCAGAATGTGGAACTGTTCGTGTTTTGCTTGTGTTAATGTTGTTGCTGTCTGTAGCCACCATTTCCCAAGGAAAATGGGGCAGAGGACCAGGTCTGTGCCCTGTGGCAGCCTGTGATGCACAGCAAGGCACTGCCTTCCTCCTCCTCACCTTGTTGGCTCTGCAGGCACAGAAGGGAAGTGACTTTGTGCCCATGTGTTTTGTGCACGCACTTTTTTCCTAATTGTTTTTGGTGTTGGTTTTTGAGTGCTGAGGAGCGTCACCCCCTTAGTTTCTCACTAGGCATCCTTTCTTAGAGCCATGTGGGACAAAGGCTGGAAAAACTGCGTGTGCTTTACAGCATCTCTAGTTCAGACCCATAAGTAATGATGTTATGATCGGGCTTCTGCTGATGTGGCTGAAAATAGCACAGCAGATCTTTTAGCTATCTACAGACTGGATTCAGAAGCAACCTAAGATTGATTTGGTTTTTCATAATTAGTTTTAACCCAGAAGTTTTTATTGTGGAATATGTAAACCGTTTTGATGGATGATTTGGTGTTTAGGCACAAACCTGCCTGTCTGGTGACTTGTATCCATCTTTCTGCTTTCAGTGGGATATCCTTGAGATGAAGTTTCTACTCAAACAATTTCCATGATGATTTGTTGTGATCATAGATTGTTATTAATAAATATAGGATGCAGCTCCTCTGAAGTCATATGCTCCTCCCACGTCCTGTACAGAGGGCATTGCATCCTTGGAACAGTCTCCTGCCTCAATATAACAATACACACTGATTTTAATTCAGGGCAGTGCTGAAAGAACCAGGGCAAGAGCTGTGTAAAAGCATTTTCTTTGTCTCTTCTCAGAGTTCATTAAAGTAACTTGTGGCAAAGTACTGAATTTAAATAAATGTTAAGAAAACCCTAGATACTTAAATTACTGTCTTGTTGGAATAGAGCACCTGGCAGCATGTGGTTGCAAGTTCTTCCCAGTTATTTTAAGAATAGTGGATCAAACCTTTAGCACTGAATACAACTGGAGCTAAAAGAGATGTTTATAGACGTAAATTTCAGACAAAGGTGTTCCGATGTCTGCAGGCTAATTATTTCTTGGCAGTTCATTATAATGGACTACATTTGAGACTCTGGGCATTTCATTAGCAGCCTTATCTTCCTTCTTTGCTCAGCTGTTTGTATGGTTGGTGTTACTTACAAAATGATCATAGTGTCACAAATGGTGATGGGATTAAATTTTTATCCTATATGAAATATTTTAATTGCATTTATTTTAGTAACAAGTGTTGAAGTCCTGTGTTTGACACATTTTAACCTGCATTAACTTCAAGGCATGTTGAACCACTATGTTTTTCAGCATTGTGATGCAGCATTGCTCCTTCTTATGTCTGATGGAAAACCGGTCTGGCTTATTCTCTGTGGAGAGTGGAAGGAGAGGGATTAGGTTACAGGGAGGATGAAAGGGTTGCAGCTCGCCCTTCCTTGTTGCACTGTTTTATCGGCTTGCTGTGGTTCTTGCTTCCTGATTTTGCTGAGAAGGCTGGGAATGAGGAGGAATCTGCCTTCAGGCTGAAAGAGCTAATATTTACCAATTGCTGAATACTTGCTCTGTTTACCTTTCGAGGCCTGAGAGTTGGACACTGTTCTGCGTTTCCAGTGGACACAACCCTGGCTATTTTTAACCTTGAAGGAAATAATAATACTTCTTGTGCTTCCAAGATGCAGTGATGGTCCCTGTAGATTTTATGTGGAATAAGAGTATATCAGCATTTGAATCCTGAAAGACTTCGTTTCTCATGTATGAAATGTTTTGTGTCTGTTTGCCTGTGTTTGTGTTGGGCTCGAGTGCTTGGTGTCTAGGGCATGACATTGGATTCTCCCCGGGGACGGGACCGTGCAGGCAGGGACAGATCCCCTAGGTGGCATCAGAAGCCGCCTGATTTTGGCTGCTGCACGCCCGAGGGTGAGAGGTGTGATGGGAGGGGAGTCTTGGGCCCCGGCCTGGGTGTGCTTTCCTCTCTCAGTACCCTGTGCTAAAGCTCTTACACCATTAGTCGAGCAGTATAGATTGTCGTCATTTTGCTAATTCAAACATGTTTCAACCTTGTGCAGCTCTGCTTTCTAAATATTTAATTGAAATGCTTTTACAGCCATTTTACTTCTTTATCACCGTGAGCCAAGCCAGACAATGTAACATGGCATATGTTAAGATGTTAATTGAGTAGCAGCACACATAGGCGGCTGTTTCATAATTTTCTCCTTAGATGATCCTTGGCTCCCGTTTAACATTTCTTTGTGCTTCTGAGTGGAAGGTTATATAAAGATATATTTAGAGCTGTTAGTCTAAGAAAGAGAAGCATTAATTCAGTAAGATTAAGAATTAAGGGCTGAATCCTGCAGGCACTGCTGGGACACAGTGCTTGTCGTGGTAAGGATGTGATAATAGTACCTTTCTGATAGTACCACTTACTGTAATGGGGTTGGTAATCCCTTTATCGAGTGGTTCCTCACAGCATGCAGAGTAAATAGAGAGGGTTTTTTTTTAAATGTCACCTGATGTCATCACAGTTGTGGAATTAAGATTGAATCTTTCCAAAGGGATATGTGGTCAGTTTAATAATCACCCTCTCTGTTTTAACATGGCTTTCAGAAAGATGACTTTTCCAAAACCATCACTTTTGATATTTTTTAGTGGAGTGTGACTTGCTTTCCTTGGGAGCTAAGAGGGTTTTTGCAAGAGGCAAAGGGGCAGCAGGACACTGCACAGGAGGAAGAGTTCCTGGGTGCCCACAACCCCGAATGCCTCCTGTGCCTGGTGATGCTGCTCATGTGGTATTGCCCCCACCAGGAGCAGCCTTTCCAGACTGTGCTTAGACCCTGTTGTTAATCAGTTTGACAAACAACCTTGGGAGATGGTATGGGGGAACAACTGATGCAGTGGGAAAGGGAGGCTTTTCGGATCTCAGTGATTTTTAAAATGCCATGTGGCCAAAATAATCCTTCCTTGGCAGACAACTCTAACTGCCATCTTGGGTGTCCTGCTCTTTTGGAAGGCTTGTTTTGAGATCTCTCAGTAAAAATACCCTGGCAGCACCATGTTGCCGTGCAGTGTCGAGGTCGTATGTGCTGCATATGAGCTGCTGGGAGGTTCCTCATGGCCCTTAACAGACCCTGCTGGGGTTCATTTGGCTTTGGGGATATTTTTTCCCCCTTTTCCGAAGAAAGTTCTAAATAAGCTCTGAAATAAGCTATATTAGCCTCTTCTCTCAATCTCTTAGTTGTCTTAGATGGTAGGTTTGCCATCTGAGATGATAACTAGGTAAGGCTGAGGATGGTAAGTAACTGTACACTGGGGTTTACCATCCTAGTTGCTAGTTTTCATACTGAGTCTGGCATGTTGGGTAATAATGTAATGTACCAGTACTGGAAACTGGGAGCCCTGCAGTGGGGAACCCTTGCTGTTGGGTCAGGAGTTAAGCCCTGCCTTTGTGATGTACAGCTATTGGCAGAGATGGAAAGTGGTTCCTTTTCATCAGTTGCATTATGGTTTGGCAAAAGTAATGTTTTCTCTAGGCTGTCCAAAATGTGTCAAGCATATGAAACACAGCTACAGAGGCTGGTTTTGGAAGAGTGTTCCAGTTTATGCAAATACTTGCAGTCTTGGGATGAAGGGGATGCAGAACATCTGTGGCAGTTTCACTAATGGCACCAAACTTTTAGTGAAAAAAATCACTCTGGGCTTCCCACATTTGACCACTACATCAAACCATTACTGTATCTTGCACAATAAATTGTGGCTCCACTTCTGCACCAAGTTTGGCTGAACTGGATCTGTTGCTTTTGTTAACATCTTCCCCTGTTTGAGGAATGAGTCCACTGCTTGTGCCTAAATGATGAGAGCCACATCCTGTGTGACTTCTGGGGCTGGAGATCTCCTCTAACTGAGCAGAACCACAGTGTCCTGGAAGTGCTGCCGTCCCACTTGTGCCAGAGACTCAGCCTGGGAGGCCCTTTTCCAGCATCCTGCTCTCCACAGAGTGTCCCAGGACAGGAGCTGTGCTGCAGGGATGGGTGGTCGTGTGTGTCCACTGGGCACGTGCCTGTGCTCCTGCAGTGTGTGTGATGCTGCCTTTCACAGGGGCTGAATGCTTTCAACTGGAAAGCTGATGAGGGTTAGTTTCAGTGCTGTGCAGGCTTTGAGAAGGCTCAGAGTTAACTAAGCAATAGCTAATAAATTCAAGTGCTTTCTTTTACTCCTCTCAACAACCTCCCTCTTTCTGGTCTCACAGACATAAAGCTTCTCTTATCCCTTGTGGTTATATGGCTTCTGCTATTTGCAACATTAAGGAAGTGTTCCATGTGCTCAGGTCAGCTGAATTCTGCCACTTCTTGTAATATAGTAGTCCTGTATTGCTCAGTGCAGTTCAGCTACCTATTCCTGAAAGTAAAGTATTGCTTAATTAGAGGAAGGTTAGCAGCATCTGGTTTTATGTCACTTGGAAAAAAAGTTGCATCTTCTTGCCCTTTCCTCCTGCTTTTTTCCCCTTCTATCTCTCTTTCAGTACAAAGCAAACCCAGCTGCTCACCTGAGGAGAGAACACACTCCTCATTCTGCCCTGTTCCAAGTCAGGGCTGTTAAAATGTTGCTTTTCTGAGTAGAAAGACATAAATAGGTCAGGGAAAACAGAAATGCATACTTTGGCATAAGATAGGAGAGCAGTTTGAGGAAACAGTTAAATCTGATTTCTCCCCTTTGCATTCTCCTGTTGACATGGCTTCAACATTTTGGAGCTTCAGTTGCTACAGCCTTCAAAAATTACCTTCAAGAATCTCTCAGGTGTCTTGGCCCTAAAGGTTAAGTCAAGAGCTGAGGCTGTTAAGATGGGCTGGAGGCTCTGCCTTAAGGCTTTTTGCTGCAGACCCAAAGCAGCCAACACATATTCCCTGGGAGGTTGTGGGACCAGAAGTCTCTGTGAAGCACAGCGGCTTTTGCAAGGAGCCCACTCTGTGCTGCTTTTCCAAACACAGGCTAAGAAACCTTCTTTTCTCTGCTGTTTTACTAATTAATAGAAGCTGGGGTCATGTTTTTGAGTGGCTGATGGTAGGTGACCAGATTGGTGCAGACTGGTGGTGTTTGGAGCAGAGCTGACTTTTTTGAGGAGCATTGCTGTAGACAGTACAACAGGACTATGTCCCTCTTGAATTGCTCGGTGTGCTTTAACTTTGAAACAGTCAATACAGTGGTACCTACTGTGTCATTGGTCACAGCGTTGGTTGTGGTGGTGTCGTTAATTCTGGGGGGCTTTGGGGAGGGGCAAAGTTTTGATAAGAAGTTTTATGCTCTAAGGTTCTTGTGTTGGGTCGTTGGGCACAAGTTGGTAAATCCAAGGCAGCTGTAAAAGCAGCCACCTCTGTTACTGCTCATAAGAGACAGCTACCACCAGAATGAGAAGGCTTGTCCTGGATGAAACTGCTTGAGGTAACCTGAATTAAGTTTTGGATCAAGTCAGTCGACTGGTTTGACTTCAGGGAGATTGTCAGCTTGAAGAGCTATGAAAGAGAGTAACATCAGCTGTGCTTCCATGTGGGGGTGAGTCACAGTGAGCCCTCAGGAGCAGCTCTCCAGGAGGATCAGTTCTAGCTGTGGCCTTAAGGTACAGTTTCTGAGTTTAGTTTCCAGTGGGCTCAGATCGCTGATAGGTTCAGATGGTTGTTTCCATTAGCAAGAACATCTATCATTCCTACTGCTCTCCTGCAGCTCTTCCTGACTTGTGTGTGGGCCTCCAGATGTTAGAAGTAGCTCTGTGTAGAGCCTGCTTCAGCCTCGTTGTTGGGATTACTGCTGCAGTTACAGTCCCTGCAACCAGCAGTTAGGTAAGGGATGCACTTGACAGAAACAGAGTTATGTATTTGTAAATGAAACTTCAGCTTTTAAATCTTCTCTGTCAAAGGAAGAAGTGAGGGCTAAATAAACAAAGGTGGCTGGTGTAATTGGGATGGCTGTCCCTTTGTCACTTTTACCTCCTGATGTGATGGAGATGTGTCCTGCAATGTCACCAGACAGAGTACAGTGCTCAGGACCACGAGAAGGTCACTGTCCCAGTATCTTCCCAGTCAAAGACCTCATTCCTCAGGGTTGCTGTTGCTTGGTTTTGACATGCATCACCTCCACTGGAAGGGAAATAAGCATTTCTGTCACTGGGCACAGGCTTTATAGAATCAGGCCATGTGAACCTGTGTTCTGTTTAGGAAGAAAGAAGCCTCAGCTTACCACTAACAAATTCTAGTGGTGTCCTCCCAGTGTACTGTGGAGCAGGAGATGAAAAAAATTGCTGTTTAAATAAAGATCACGCTTTTCCCTGCTGAAGCTGTGGGACCTTTGCCTTCTAAAATGTCACAACATCTGCTTGCAGATTGGAGGACATGAACTGGAGTGTCCTTTTTGTGCCACCAGTTGATGAAAAGGAAACACAGTGAAGCTGTATTTTCTGGCTGCATTATTGCTCCTCTGCTGCGGCTCCTCGACGCTGTTGATCGGAGCTGGAGGAGCAGAGGTCACAATGAGAAGAGCCTGAACTAAATTTGAGAGTTTACATTTCCTGACTCAGGCTGGTATTTGGAGATAAAAGGACAGCTCTAGGGATCTCCTGCCCAGCTGCCTCCTGGCAACTTGCCTCTTTGTCTTTGCAAGAAGAAAACGTTAATGCAAATGGACGTGCTGGTGCTCAGTTTGGCAGAACCTATAGCAGGATGGAAGCAGTGCTGGCTGGAGTGTGCTCTCCGGAAAGGCCCAGCACATGATGTTGTCTGCAAGTTTGTGGAGCAGAGGCTGTATTTGGACTAGGTTTGTTATGTCTGTACCCTGCATTCCCTTACTCTCCATGCTGTTTTTCTGCATAAAGTGTCATGTGAAGCCATGGAAAAGGTTTAGGTACAAAAATGGGCACATATGCCTGATTCCTCTTCCTTACTGCTTTGTAGGAGCTGCTGTGGATCCGTAGCAGCACAGGGATTGTGAGACCTTGCTAGGAGTCAGAGGCAGTGGTTGGTGTCCAGAGTGGAGAAGTGCTGCTGGAGCAGCTCTGTCAGCATGACTTTGCTCAGCTTGGGGTCAGACACAGTGATAACGTGCAGCAGCAGCAGCAGGTTTCCATACTTGGTGTCCTTTGGCTTTTCTGGTGAGATGGTGGTTTTTGATGAGTGAGAAGACATTTAGGTTCCCTTCTTCAGTTGCTACAGTATATTTGAGCATCTTTCCCCAGGCAAGAAAAAGCTCCCATTTTACTGTCCTTACATTCCCTGTTCTTATGAATCCCCAGCAGCTCTGCTTTACTGTCTCCTTGGTGTTCTTGACTGTCCACCTGATGGCTTCTCCTACCCAAAGTCAGCTGAAGTGTATTTCTGATGATGTGTCTATTTAGTGGACTTGCCAAATATTCTTACCTGTTGCAAGATTTTATTGTATTCTGTCACTATAGCGTGAGCAGTTCTGGTATGGGAAGGGTCCTAAGTATTAGCAAAACAGATTTTTAGACTGAAGTAGTGAAGTAGTGTAACAAGCAGGACAACCAAACTCCTGGCTTTGGAGTATCTGATGCAATGGTAGATGCTGGTTCCTGTGACCACCCCACACTAGAGCCATTTGTTTTGCTTGTTTCTTACTTATGGTTTTAGTACATCCATCAGATACTTGACTTGGTCTAGCTTTGTTTGTAGTAGCATCTGTACAAAAGTAAAATAACTGCCAATGAGATGTTTTGTTGTGCTAACAGGAGACTGAATTATGTTTTATTCTATTAGGAAAAGAATCGCTGTCTGAACTCAAAAAACCAGTAGTTTGGTGCTTGTTCAGTAGGTGTCCATCAGGAAAGACTGGGGTTTTCTGTGTGTTAAAGCTCCTGCTGCTCGAGAGCAGCAATAAAGTGCCATCAACTAATGCAGTCAGACCAAGCATGTGAAATACAGCACCCTTAAGAATCATGAAAGCTGCTTATGGGTGTGTTTATATGAAGTATAATAAATTCCATACTGTTTGCCTGCCTTGGCTCATGCACTGAGGTTATTTATGACATATTTCAATTCAGTCCCCACCAAATGTCATCTTAATAAGCCGACTGGGAGGTAGAGAGACTAACTTGGAAAACTCCAAAGTTGCCAGTGGAATAACAGTTCTCTGCTTTGTAGCAGCTCTTTGGAAAGCTAGAAATAAATGCCTTGAAGTGGTTGGAGAGGGGGATGTTAATTGTGTTTACAGGTAAACAAGTCAAATGCATTTGAATTGTGGAAGAACTGACATCCATCCCGGCTGCATTGCAACTTGAGATAATAGCTTCCAGTTGCAGTAGTATTTCATTAAAAAATACGGTTCTTATATAAAAGAACAAAACAAAAAGAATTCTAACAAGCAGTTAAGTTTGGGTGACTTTCTGTGTAAAAATAGCTGCATGAGTATTATTCCATAGACTAGCAGGATATTTCACAGCAAGAGATAAAGCCTGTCGTGCAGTGATAGAAATTCTAATATGTAGTGGTTTTGTCATTGCTATTCAGATTAATTCAATATTTCTCTTCTCTTTCTTCCCTCACATCTAGCAAAACTGTACAATCTAAAGTGGACTGCATTTTGGTAAGTACAACTCCAGAACGCTTTTCAATATTTAATAAACTGCAAGACCAAAATAGATGGCTCTGGAGACTAACAGTTATTATGAAGCCTTTCCTTAGCAATGCTTTAAGGTACTACCACTAAACGTGATCAAAATTAGTTGCCATTGTGAAAAAACCCCCATGATGTGGGTTTGGTGTTAGTTTTCCATGGAATATTGACCTCTTGTTTCCATCAGCAAGTGCTGTGATTGCCCCTTGTAGAACTGTCAGTATAGGTGGTGCAGCACAGAAAGGTGAATGAGTGCTTTTGTAAGTATGATTTTGTTAAATGCAAGAGGTGTATTGCACAGATCAGAGTGTGCAAGGAGCTTATTGTGCCTTCAAGTTCCGATGGTCTTTAGGCCTTTGATGACAGTGATAATTGCTTTTATTGTTGTTTCCTTGGAACAGCTAATTCATGGCTGGCACTACATTTTAATGAAGGAACTAGACTGAACTGCATGTTTGCACAAGACCTGGCAGACAGATGTCCTGATGTGTGAAAATCATGCAGGTGTCATAATCATCAGATTTTTGGTTGGTTTGTTTTTGGGGGTTTTTTAAGTCTTGCCAAAGGTTGCACACCATCTTGGTACCTTCCCGGAAATGTGCAACACTACAGGTCCTGGTAGCTTTGCTGTGCTGTTCAGGACAGAGAGAGATTTTGAAGAGGGAAAAGCCTTTGAAATGCAAAAACATCATCTTCCTTTGTGCATTAAAATAACAGGATCTATAGGTAGTGTAAGAGATTATTTCTGGGAAGTACTAACTCAGAAAGAGATTTTGTTTGTTTTTAATAGTGAGCAGGTTGAGAGTTTCTTTAAATCAGAGTTCACAAATCTTAAGACTAGAAGGGGTTGCTTATCCTGAGTTTCTACCTTCAGCATTTCATCCAGAAGTACCAGTGGGTAAGATAAAATGATGACACAGACAACCACCTGGATACTGTCAAATGGAACCTGTTCAGCTGTTTGGCTGAGCTGAGAGTGCTCCTTAAAGTCACATCATCAAAGGCTAATTCAAATGGCACTGAATTATCTCAGCTTAAAATGTCTCAATTTATTGTTGTATGAGGTTTAAAGCTGTATTGTATTGCAAACAAACTTTGGACCTCATTTTACCTGTTTTTAAAAGTTTTTTGGCACACCCAGTGAAATATCGATGCAAAATGACATTTTTGTTCACTTTATTCTTCACTGATGTTTGTGGACACAAGCAGGTGCCTTAAGGTCTTCAGTGTTTTGCATGTGAGTCTTTTCTGGCAAAAGGGCAAATGGCAAAATTACACTTGTAAAACTCTTAACACCAGGTATTGCTGTGATGAAAAAATGGGAATTGGGGTAGGTGTTTCTAAGTAGCATTGGAGAGGGAGTAAATAAGTAGGAGGTTAATCAGTCATCTGGTTTTGGAAATCCATTTTAAGAAAATAGAATTACACTACTACTATTTTTGCATTAAATTCTGAAGATTTGTGGGCTTTGTGTGCTGAAGTAGGGATTATCAGTTTGTATGAGGGTATTGGTTAGGTCTCTCCCACTGGATTGACAAAGTCTTGGATGCTAAGCAGTCTCCATGGCTTGACTTGGAACAGAGCAGCAGTGTCCTGATGGTCTAATTTTCTGTTCCAGATGCCTCCTTGTCTGTCCTGCTGATGAGTTCAGAGGAGTCCTGTCAACAGTGGAAAGGCCACTCTAGGTTAGCAAAGGTAGATCTAATGCTGTTCAGGTAGTTTAAAAAAGAAAAATCCAAGATGAGAATAGTTTGAGGAAATAAATCAAGATTAAGATGAATTGTGGCAAAATGATTTTTGTGTTTTTACATGCTTTTAGAAAGCTGTGATCTGCAAGACAGAATCTAAAAGCACATTCAACTGAAGGCCATGGTGGTGTAGCTCTGAGGGACTTGTTTGGTAGCAGCAGTCACAGCCACAGCGTGCAGAGCCACACACAAGTGCTCACGGGCTGCCCAGTTCTGCACAGGTCAGTGGGAGAGAGAGAAGTAGGAAGAAGCAGCACAGGTGATGGCAGTAGTCTGTTGGGGAGGTCACTGGTAGCAGAGGGCTATGGAAAGCAGCCAGTATAAGGGTGCTGGGACTGCAATTGCTCGTGCAAGAGTCCAAAGTTATCTGCCTTTTACTTGTGACACTGCACCACTTACATTCTGACATACTGTCAGTTTCTGGAAGATCATAAGAAAATCGTTGTATACTGTGCAATGCAGAAAAAGATAATTAGTAAGAATTGTGGTGTAAACAGTCATTAAAAATTCATTATAACATCTTCTTAACTGTAGTAAACATGTCTAGCAGTAGATTCTCTTATGACTTTGCTTGTTATATTTGTAGCCACATGCTAAGTGAACTTTTGAACCTGATTTTTAAAATGGTGTGCTCCACATAATCGCTCAGTGGGAAGGTCAGGGTTTCTTTCCTTAGTCCTCTGGAGAGGTCAGTGCTGGTGAGAGTGATGGATCAATGGCCATGAAAACCAGAGGTGCTGATGGCTGGAGCAGTGGGTGTCGATCCTGCTGCAGAGAAGGTGTCACTTCTCTTTTGGGCCCTACAGGAGACAGGCAGAAGCTCTGTGAACCTTTGGCAGCTGTGCTTGGACACTGTCAGAACAAAGCTGCCATGTGCTTTTAGGGCTTGCTTGGAATATTTAGCACCCAAAATACGTTCCTGATAAAGCACATCTAATGAATTTATTATCTGCTTTCTAGAATAATAGGTTCTGTTTCCAGAATTATTATATATCTGTCTTGGTAATATTTCCGAGAAACCATCAGACCTTGAGCAACTTATTTAACCTTTGCTTCTTGTTTCTCTATTCATAAAGTGGAGAGATGATTGCTTGACTACTTTGCTATTTTTAGTTCTGTTGTTAAATAATAAATGTTTGTTCTGCTGAAGTATGACAAGTTTTAGGATCATTCTGCCAGTAGGTACAGGTTACATTGCCTTTGGCATAGGGTTTTTTACTGTGATTAGATTTTAGTTATCTACAAATACTCAAAATGTGGAAAGAAATATTAAGAGCAGTCCATGCTCTCTAAAAGAGTAGTCTTGCATAAAGCTTGCAGTGCTCCTGGCCTTCAGCCCCCCTTCATCAGAACTGGAGAACAGAAATAACCTGTAATTCTGCTTTCATTGTGCAAATTTGAAGTAGTTCAAATTTGAATGATAATTGCATTGTCTACATTACAGAAGTTACAGCTCTTCTGATTGTTCATTAGTGTATTCTTCCTCTGTGTTATTTAAAGTTTGGCCTGTGTAGGTATAGAAAACCTTTTTCAGAAGATCTAATTTGAGGAAATAAGGAATTTCTGTTACTCATGAAAGCGTTTCCTGCCTGAAAGGAACCTTTTCCTGTAGATTCTTGATGTTTCTCCTCTTTCTGCCTTGCAGAGGAGTTAATTCCCAGGAAAGATAACTTCCACAGACAACCTTGGAGGTCCTGTGAGGGGGGGGCCAGACAAGGCATTAAAAAAGGCCTGGAGAGGGAAAAAGCAGGGCATTCTTTCTTTTGTGCCCAGTGTAGGCACTGTTATGTTTTTTTAATGTTATCGCCTTGGAAATAAATTTTCCTAAATCCTTCCACTCCTGGCATTTTTGGGGCTACCTGTGTTATCTTTCTTCACAGCTTGACTAGATATTTTCTTTAAAACAATCCAGAAAAAGCACAAGCCCTGGAGTTTTCCTATGGCAATCCCTTTTGACAGCTTTAAGATGCAACTTGACTATTGTTTGTGACCTGACACTAGATCAGCAGTCAGAGAAAACCAGAAGGAGAGAACCAATCCACCAAGGTCAGGAAACCTGAAAAATACTCTGTGATTCTGGGGGCTTTTGTTAAATCTCTAGGTTCTCTGGTTTGAGCAGAAACATGAGTAGAGTCGTGTTTCCTATAAAACAGATTAAATCCTTAACCACGTTCTGTGTTGAACAGATCTTTTGTCTATCTTTGTGCTGTGAAAATTTGCAGTGTCTAGTTAGTGTCTCCCAGAACAGAGCCAGATATCAAAAACTGCTATTTTCATTTGAAAACAACCTCAACCCCACATAATTTTGGCCATTTTGGTTTCTTTCACAGCTATTTATTTGCTGAATCAAAATGCCTGAAAAAGAAAGTTGCATCTGTTTCTATGAGAATCTGTTCTGTGTCTGTCTTAGGCAGCAAAAGGACAGATTCATTTGGAGCAGATCTGTGTGGCCACTGATCTCGGGTATAATTTGATTGCTACTTACTGTCTGCATTTCTGTAATGAACTTATCTATATTTGCTAACTGTCAAAACAGAAATATCAGAGATTTCTGCTCCTTTATGTGTTACTGAAAGTCTTTGTGTAGCTGTGACTTGAAGTTTCTAGTTCTTTGTCCTTAGTTTTCTGCCGCACAATATAAGATCACTTAGATATTTTGAGTGTTTCGTAGATTTTTTGGCTAAATTGAAGCCAAATGTTGAAGATAACTATGAACACTGCTTGCTCTCCATCTTCATTGAATCTTCCTTTATTTTATGTGGTACCAGTTACAGAAGATAAAGGTAATGTGTGAAGAGCAAAAGTACAGGAGACCATGTATTGTGCTGGCTTTACACCTCAGTCCTGCAAGCAATTTAGTTTATCCATTTTTCTAATGCAGCTTCAAGAACTATAATTTATAAATAGCCTTTGGAGAATTAGACAATCTTTGTCTGATTTGATAGAACCAGTCAATCAAGGTCAAGAAACTTCAAGCAGGATTTTTACTTAGATCCTTTTAAGTAGCAGAGAGGGATTCCCCAGACATTGTACATGCTGTATGGTTTTTAGAACAACAGTAGCATAAGCTTTAATGGGCTGTACAAAGGGGAATTTGTCCAAGATGATGCCAGCATCACATTCTTCCTTTTGATGCTGTGACTCTCTTCCACTCTAATGACTTGTTTTTTCCACACTATTGACCTATTTAGGGGGTGGGAATTTATAGTAAATTTTGTGTTCTTGTTCCTTTTTAGTTCTTTCCCTATTTCCCCAAATTATCACAAAGTAAAACTGAGAATGAATGAACTTTTTTCTTGTTGGTCAGTAGTTAGTAGGCCAGCTGAAATGTTCCTCCACTCTCCCAAATTCTGTGATTGTGATTGCATTAAAAAGTTTGAAAGTTTTGGTGCTTTCAACAGTCCCAGTAACTCAGTTGCCGTTACCGAATTCACCAGACCCTTAGCACTGAGAACTGGTGGATGTCAGCTGGGACTGAAGAAGAAGCTGTGCTTATCAAGACTGTAAACCAGGTCTTGAGAGTTTTAGAAACGTTCAGAGAAAACAGACTAAACAAAACAATTTTTAACAAATTTCTAAACTAAATAAAATGCGGTCTTCCCTGAATCTACTTGCACTGACTGTCACACTCCATCTCTTCTCGGCCGCTTCTTCAGTTCTAAGATGATTTTCTCTAAATAGATTCAGTCTCATCTAATAAGCTTAGGTTTATCTAATTATCACCAGGTAGGATTTACCTCTGTGAACTGCCTGTGACTCCTGTTAACTCTCCTGTTGGGAGGAGGTCCTGCCTTTCCAGGGCTTCCCCACAGCCATTGCTGGGAGCTGGAGCAGTTGTGTGGAAAGTGCATGACAGGAGTGGGTTTGAGTGAAAACAGGGAGGTAACATCACTGGGCAGCTGCCTCTGCTGAGGAGGTGAGAAAGCCATAATCCTCAGCTGTGGGGATGCAGTTGTGCTCATGAGAGAGTTGCTGGCTCGCCCGTATCCTTTGGAAAAGGTTCTGCTAATGTAATCCCAGTCCCATTTGTTCTTTACCTGTATGTTGTTGGGTTTTTTGGTGGTTTAGTTTTTCTTTAACTGGGGGTTGACAGGTGGGCCCTGTATGGCAGAGTGGCTCAGACAGGGCCCTCCCACGCAGCCCCTTCGTCCTGCTGTGTCACAGAAGTTGCTTCAACTGCAGTGGACACTGAGACTACTTCAGTGTATTTTGATGAAAAGTTTAATATTTATAAAACTTCACCCTTTATAGTGTACCCAGGCACTTTAAATTTGGAAGTGAGAGCTTCCACTTTGGTGTCAGTCATCAGGAGTTTTTTGTTTTGCATGGGATGCTTTTGTCTCATGGATTAACACTAATTGTGCAAGGTAATCCCACCCTAATGAGCTCCTTTGGTGTGTTGATTGGGTTTTTGCCATTTAAAACAAAAAGCCAAGTAAATAAAGAAGTACAAATTTTCTTGTAGTTGTTAAATTTCATCTCAAAAATTATTTTCTGTAACTTCTTTGAAGACCATTGATCTTTTCATTAATGGGTTTGCTAAAGGAAAACCCACCAGTTCAACTGTTGTGATTCATGAAGGAAAGGAAGAACAGAGAATTTGACAAAATGCACCCGTTAATAAGAAATACCTCTCTGGGTATTTGGTGGTCTGAGCACCACTGCTGTGTAAGCTTCTGTAGAGCCACACAGAAATCAGTGTCAGCAAATTTCAGGAGTTTGAGGGGGAAAAAACCCAACCAAGTGTTGTGGTTTGCTGCTTATAAAAGCAACAAATGCAGTGTGTGTTACCTGTGTGCTGCTGGAAGTGTTTCTCTTGGCTCTGGGAAGGTCTGTCACATCGTTGGTGGCCCAGTTCTGCGGAGGGTTCTGGGAGCACTTCTGGGGTGGGTTTAGCTGGTGGGGATTACTGAGCCCCCGGACTCTCCCAGCACCCTTCCCTGGACAGCAAGTCCCACTGATCCTTCCCAGCATCTGGGGGCAGGGAGAGGACCCATGGATTGGGTGCAAAGCCAGCGGAAGGGAAGTGGGAGCTCCTCTTCCTGGTGCTGCTGTCAGTTTTGTGCCAGCTGAAGTGAGATGGATCTGGATGTGACTGTGTCACATAGGGAGTCTCAGTTTGAAGTGGAGTTCAGGTTTTTAATTTCCTCACTCTCCATTCTGCTCGTTGCTGAAGTAGACAGTCAGGTCTCACTGCCTGTTGATCCCTCTCTCTCCTTTGCTCCTCCTTTTGGAAAAGGTTGCATTGGCAGTAAGACACCAGTAAAGAAAAAGAGAATTAACAGTAATCCAAAAGCTGCCTTCTGACTTAAAAAGGGATCGTGTGAGTCTCTGTTTCTCTACTGATGGTGCACCATCTCAAGCACTCCTTCTGCAACACCTTCCTGATGGAGTTCTTTGCTGCATGGCTTTACTTGTGCTGTGCTGCTGAGCAGGCCTGAGCACATTACCACAACTGATTTTCCTAATATTTCTAAGTCTGTGTAGCTGTTTTCAGGTGACCAAAACCTAGTTTGCCTGTAGCAATCACTGTCTGCATACACCAAGTAAAAGTCTCATGTCTGATGCTCAGCTGGTGTCCTCTGGAGGAGGAGTCTGTCATCACTGACATATATGTAACTGAATGGCTTGTCTGCAGTAACAAGTTTGATAACCATAGGAAACAAAAATACATGTGCACATAGACAGGTTTTAAAATGTCTTCACTGAAGTCTGTGACACTTAACTATTAATATATATAATGGATCACAGGATCAGGTGTGACATTCCGTGTTGTTACAGCATAGCTGGTTGTGATGCTGGAGTCTCAGAGGTGCTTCATATGTGCTTGGAGAAGACAGAGTTTTCATGTTACATATCTGGTTGCAGAAGTGATTCTCTCTTGACATTTTCCCAGATTCTGCTTTTGTTGCATGTGAATTTTATAATTATAATGAGTGCTTTTAAAATAGGAGACCATGTTTCTAGTCCCAGAGTGCTCAGTCACATTCTTTCACATAAAGATTTTCTTGTTTAAAATTGTATTATTTTGGAATACACTGTCAAGTTACAGTTTTTGACTGTCAAGCTCAACTCTTACCGTTTGCTTTTTCTTCCCACCTTTTTTTTCTGCAAACCAAAACACCTTTGTTATCTAGCAAGAAGTTGAGAAGTTTACAGACCTAGAGAAACTCTACCTCTACCTTCAGCTGCCTTCGGGTCCCAACAATGGAGACAAAAGGTATGTGTGTGACTGTAAACATGAGAAGCCAGTACTGAAAAAACTGCTTTACTTCCTATGGCCCTTAACTGCTGAAGAATCATTCGCATGTCGTGGGTGGTAGGAGAAGCAGCCTTTATTAAACATGAGGAACTCTTCTTTTCCTGAAGATTAGTTGGTTTTTTAGAAACTTTAAAATCTTTATTGCATGAGTAGCTTGTAAATACAAATCTCCCAAAATGCAAGAGTCATCAGAGAAAGTGTTTCACAGCCTAAGCGTAATCATTCCTTTGCTATTTATGTGTGAAGTGATAAAGTAGCAACACAAATGTGATGGTGGGTGAAAGAAAAAACTAATGATATTTCTGGTAACATTTGTTTGACTAAAGGAAGGTCTAGAAAACCAACCTGCAAATTACAGCATCACAAAATTAGCGTATATTCCCAGTAGGATGGTTATAGGCAGGCAAGTGCCTATAGGAAGCACTCTGAGTATCTGCTGGGAAAGCTGAGTGGGCAGATGACAAACTAAGTGGACAAAAGCTTAGAGGTGGCCAGTAAGGAATAATAAATTTAAGAGGGGAAGTAGAACTCTTACCTGTCACTGTGTACTCACAGCTGTGTATCAGTCAACAACTGGAGCGTGGAGTCTCTTTAAATTGTGGATGAAAGAGGGAGATAACTGCTGCCCATGGCTTAAGGAATGGCTAAATGTGTGAGGTGCTGGCTCTCGTTGTCCCTGCTGTCTCTCCACCTGTGTAGGAGTTATTAAGTCTTGTAACTGAGGAGGGACTAGAGAGAAGTCTTCATCTGCTTCTTCTTTCACCAGTGATCAGATCTCCATGTCATCCAGCCGTGCCCAGCAGATGCACGCCTTCTCGTGGATACGGAACACCCTGGAAGAGCACCCCGAGACATCCCTTCCCAAGCAGGAGGTTTATGATGAATACAAGTGAGTGCTCCCGCACTGGCTCCATCCGTAGGGCTTTAGGAGCTGTAAAGTGGTGTGTGACATGTGCTGTGCAGGGACCCCAGTGGTGTACATGGACAAGGGCTGATGGGCCATGCTGCTGTAGCTGCAGTGAGGCAAACTATTCATTACTTCTGCCACTGGAGATAAGACTGTGATGTTTAAATTGTGCATTAGATGTGCTGAAGGAAAAGTACAAGTATTTCTTTAGTGAATACCTGTATGAATATTGGTTTTGTTTTGTGGACAGAGCAGCATAGATAAAAACATCAGTTACTATCTTAGAATGCATTTTGGCCTGCTTGTGTTTACATACATATATGACTGCCTTAACAAGGATGAGGGGTTGAATTGTTCGAAAATGCAGCTATTTTGCACATACAATCTTGCCCATCACACCTTTCTTTTCAGAAGAATGCATAAATATTGGACCTTCGTGCAGCAAACCTGATTCCTACAGAGGCACAATATATCTGAATATGTATGAAACCAGTAACCAAGGCCACTGCGAGTCTGTGTTGTCAAGTCTCAAAGCTACCGTGTAATGAGAAAGCGATTAGAAGCAAGGGAGAGGGAGCTGTCTGATGAAAGTTGGATTTGAATTCATTTACAGAACATACCCCACGGGGGAGGGGGAAAAAATAATCATCCTCAGCCCAGTTGCCTGAAGATGAATAACAGATTTATGATCTAGTATGAATATTTCCATAATCTGAACGATTACAGTAATTTGCAGTGAGCCGAATCCCCTCACCTCCTAAGTGCCTACAGGATTCACCCCATAGTAATTGTTATTGCAGGGTTGCCTTCTGCAAATACCTCCTTTTAATTAACTCTCTCTGCTCAAGTGTTTTACTGTGATTGAGCTGAAGCATGATGGCATTCTCTTGCCTGGGGTTGATAAACATGCACACACCTATTTGTGAAGTCTCGCCATGGACTGGAGCGGTGACGCAGCCTGGAAGTGCAGCCAATGGCACCGACGTGCCGGGACGGCCAATCCCGGAGCAGCAGCCGCTCGCGCAGACACGGCAACAGCGGCAGCTGCTGTGCGGGAGAGATGGCAGCCTTATTCTTAAATATATTTCTTATTAAATAATTTATGGCCTGCTTCAGCAACAAATCTGCTTGGCTCCCATGCTGTGCCAAGCTGCAGATGCCCGGAAAAATCATCATCTACAGATTGTGGAGTGTGAAATTTGGATGGCTTTGTATATAGCCGCATCAAGTATTTGTGTATTGTATTTTTTTTTCCCTAACAAAATAAGGGTGGTAAGCAAATATTCAGGAAAATATCAAATGTTTGGAATCTGTTCTCCTTTGAAAGCTTCTGTTCTGTTTTTAAAACACTCCGTTTCTTTGAATATTTTCATGAGCTATTCTTGCACACCAAAGGGAAAGTAGTCTTGGAGTAGGATGTAGGGAACAGACATATAAATACATAAGAGTTAGTTTTGGTAAATCATTTTTTTTACCTAAGGGTGTTAAGATCTCTCAAAACTCATTCTATTATATTAACAGATTACCATTTCTCTCTTCTGTGTGCAGAGATGTTGCATGAGCTCACAGTGAACAAGCTTATGCACTCCACATGTATAAATCAAAAGTGCAAGGCTTCAAAAGGTGCTGCATCATGCCAGCATCTCCAGTCCTGCTGTAAATTTTGGTCAAAAGAAATCATGCAAAACTACTGGTCTTCTGCATCACCTTTCATGTGTTTTTTTCTGTGAAGAGGGAAAGACAGAAGCTTGCACTCCACACAAATCCATTATTGGCAAGTGTTGATAGTGTTTTCAGCTCCTCCATGTTTCAGTAGCCTGTTCTCAATAAGCTTATTCAACACAGTCACTCTTCTTTCTGCTTTGTTACTCTTCAATTTAATTGTGAATTCATGTCTCTAACTGGATGAAAGTGAATGGATTAATATTTCTTTTGAAAGGGATAAAATAAATTAAAAATGCATCATAATATAAGGCAGTAGCACTTGGGAAGGCTGAGAGCTTGCAGCTGAATTTCAGAAAGGAGGTAGATGAGAGCTGGTTCACCTCTTGTTGGTGCTGTGATGCTGCTTGCACTGACAGAATACATTGAACTGTAAGAAGCTGTGTTCTGTTGGGCACACACAGTTCTTCTGCCAGCTTCCTCTGGGAGTTATGGGTGGAAAATATGGGAGCTCAAGGGGAGCTGTCTAACATGTTACCTAGCCTGCAGTGAATGGATGCTGTTTCCCATCAGATCCTTTCAATATTTTCTTTTAAGTTTTAGTTGGATATCTTGTCCCTTTTGGTAGACACCCATCTGGACACAGCCAGGTGTAGATTTAACTGAGTTTAGAGAATTAAGATTTCAAGTCTTAAGTGCAGTCCTGCAGTATCTATGCAAGCAAAATCCCTATTTGCCCACAAAATGATTTGTTGAGCCTTCAGTAAACAACTGAGTCCTCTTATCTTGCTTCTGCTGCTGTGACGCAAGGGAAGAAAGTCATTCATATTTAAGTTTGGTGTCCTGAAGATTCTCTTGATACGCTTAATATGGATTAGGAGGTCTTTGAGTCATCCCATATCTCTTTCCTTTAGTCTGTAAATCATTAATCCTTGCTTTTCTGGCTGCTGGGCCATTTGATGCCACCTGATGCATAGATTATGTGCACTGAATGTTAAGAATATTAACCAACAAGTTCAAGAGTGTTCAGAAGCTAACACAGAAGAGGGTGGTAGGTATAGGAATACCATGTCTGCTAAACACGTAAAGGTACATACTAATCTTGTCTGATAACACTTATCCAGTGTTTTTGTATAAAATTCCCTGATAGGAACAGGATGGGACCTATTGTGTTGCAAAGTCTCATCCTATGTCATAAGCAACTACCTACATATTCCTTTGAAAGCCAATCAAACTCCATCCAAAGCAGTTGTTTCCCACCTCTGCCACTGCTCTTGGGAGTCTGAGCTGCAATTTCATTTCTCTGATGGTTTTCAGACACCTGGTTTCGATCCTACCTGATTATTAGGACTGTGCCAGCATTGTTTGTCAGCTGAATGAGAGCCTACTTCTTTCTTAAGGTTCTTGGCTCTAACCCATTTTTGGAGACCAGTTTTTTTGGCTGGGTTGGATAAGCAAAGAACTTTGTTTTGTTTCATTCAATGGATTCTTTATCATTTGCTAGTCATGATGGAGTTTTTTGCCTGGGAAGCTATGTAAGCTAGGCTGCATAGCCTGACTGTGTTCATCAGCTTTTTGGTTTTTGTTGTTTTTTGTGGTTTAATCCAGGTGTACTTCCAGTGTACATTATGTCTGGAGTACATTCAATGTAAAGATCTTAACCAGAAAAAGCTTTTTTGGTTATCATGTAGGGGAGCTCTGTACAAAGGGACAAAGCAACCGCGTGTCCGTTGTCATTCCTGTCTCCGTGCAGACCTTCCCTCCCCCCTGTCTGTTTCCCACCACCCTTCAAATAGCAAGGCAGCTCCTGGGCTCAGCGATGTGCCAGGAGTGCGAGTGGCAGAGAGAAGAGCCTCAGGGAAGAGACTCCCGGTATGTGTTGTCAAGTCAATGAGAGACCACAGATGGACGTGGAGGATTCTCGGCCAAGCCAGGAGGGGGAGGGGCCATGTGGGATGATCTGTCTGAAAACTGAAATTACATGATAATACTGGTAGCTCAGAAATCACAAGCTTGCAGGAGCTGCCAGTATGGATACGAGGGGACTGTGTAACTATTTTCTTGCTGCTAACAAATGATTGTTTTAAAGCAGATGTGCTAGACTTGAGGAGTGGATAATTTTATTCCTATTTTATTTATTTATTTTCTCCTAAAGAGGGAGTAATTTTGATTTTGAAGTTGATAGATTGGTGGTTCCCTAATCCTGTTGTTTTGCTGGGTTGTTTTTTGGTTTTTTTTTTCTTTATTTTGCTGGCATTGTTGAGTTTCAGTCAGAGGTGCTGCTGACTGTGGCAGAGAAATTTGGAGAGCCCTCCTTTGCCTGCTGGTTGAGAGTTAAAGTCTTGTAATGAGCATCAGTAAGCAACAAAGACCTACTTTTTAGGAATTTTCAGAGTAAAGTTAAAATCCGCTGAGGCCTGGCAAGATGCAAGGGACAAAAAGCACAGAGATCTATTTATTACACATAAAATAATATCTGATTCCTAAGAGGGTACAGTGAGCTAGGAGAAGAATTCCTTTGTAATGACTTCAAAGGGACATATCCAGAATCCAGCTTTGGTGACTGACATACATTGAAATTAAATCTGTTGGTATATAAATTAGATATGAAGCTTCTTGATGTCCTGTATAGAAGCTGGACTGATGCTTGGCTCTGTACCAAGTTGTAGGCAATGTCTCTTGGTTTGGACAGAGTGGCCCTCGTTGCTGGGGGAGGTGGATGTGCACAGATTCTTCAGGGGAGTGTCAGAACCAAAGACCATAACTGTTGCTGTTTATCATCATTAAAATCATGGCATTATAGTCATGTTTTTCAAGTGGAGGATACCAACGTGCAGCTAGGGTAAAACAGCAGATACTTGCTCTGTAATAACTAGCATTTTTACAAAGAAAGTAAAGGCAATGTAAGTATCTCAATAAATAAATACTGCTTTCTATAGAGCTACAGCTTGCAGGAAGATGTTTTGACTGGCCTACTTGGGTGCACATTGTTACTAGGTGATGCTGGGGATGAAGCATCTGTTTCAGATTGCTGCTTTTTCTTTGTTTGCCTGACCTTCCAGAGGTAGGTTTGCGTGTATGTACCTGATTAGAGTAGCAGGCAACTGTGGGGTATGAAGTCATTGTTTTTCTGCTCTCCTGCTGATACCCACAGTGGATCACGTACAGTCACCTTTTCAGAGGCAGGTTGTTTTTGTGTGTTGCTGGTAGGACTTCTCACAGGAAAGGAGGTCATTGCTATCTGGTGCTGACTCTGTGGCTGTTGGGAATCTGAGTGAGGAGGCTTTAACGGTACGTTTTAGGCCAGAGCACATCAACGTCTGTGCAACAGCGCAGGGCGTTCCTGGCTTTGTGCAGCCTTCAGCACTTGCTCTGCAGGTAAACCTTCCAGGGCACTTCATGATTTTCTCCTTTGCTTTATAGGTTTGTGATTTTTCAGAAAATTCACCCTTTCAATGATTTTTGTTCTCTGCCTCAAGGACATATTTTTTAAGTGTCTCAGGTGTCGAAACAAAATTCCTTCTTCTGTTTTTGAGAACTGAAGGCAGCTGACAGTGCCCATTTTATGAGAATAAGTAAACTTGGCAAATAATTACCTTTTGCTTCTTTATTCCCCTATAACATTAGGTTGTATACTGAGTTGCATGATGATCTTCATTTGCAGCAGCAGTTGGAATCTGTGTTAGTTTAGGACTGTTCTAAGGGTTGTGTGTAATCAAGCACTCTCATAGTTCAGCAGTGGTACAGAGGCAGGAGGACGAGTCCTCAGTATGTGCTTGTGTTACACCTGTAAGGGTGAAGCTGGGTCCCTGGGAAAGTGTGTTTTAAATGTAGTTTTGTTAAGATCTGTTAAACTGAGGTTGTATGGGCAGAATCTTTCCCTGGACACTGACATATCTCCTACCTACTGCAGGACTTCAGGCCTTACCACACTCAAGCTGTGCTTCTGGCTAGAACAGGGTCTCTGCTTTTATTATGTCCTAAAATACGTGAATTGAAACATAAACTTCAAACTAAGTCATGGAGTAAATCTTAACTGTGCTCTAGATAGTGCCAGTACTTGTTATGTCTCCACATGACTTGTCTTTGAACTCAGTAGAGAACAAGGCAAAAACTATGGTATTAATAGCTCTGTTTATACATTTTTAATGCCTTCAATTCGTTGTGGATAGCTTCATTAATGTTAAATGTGGTTCTAAATATGGATGGGTATAAGTGTTTTCTTTTGAAAACCTTTGATGCAGTCTAGCATGTAGGCTGGCCTCTTGTGTTAACTTTGATTCCATTCACGCTTTCTTTCTCTTTGTTGCAGGAGCTATTGTGACAATCTTGGCTACCACCCATTAAGTGCTGCTGACTTTGGAAAGATCATGAAAAATGTCTTTCCAAATATGAAGGCCCGTCGTCTAGGCACAAGAGGCAAATCAAAATATCCTTTTCTAGAACACTTCTCGGTAACTTGTTCTGCACTTGCCTGAAGAACATCTATAGTTTCGGCTTAACGAACATCTATAGTTTCGGCTAAATGTAGAAGTAAAAAATGCAGACACTTTTTCAACGTTTTTTAAAAATTAGTAATTGTGGCAGCATTATGTTGCAAGATATAACTTTAGAAACAAGTACTTAAATTCGGGGTCTGACAGTTGTCAGAGCAGCGAGGAATCAAAGAAGTTTTATAATTGAGTGCAAAGAGAGATACTGCAAGAAAGGAATCAAAACTGTTAGTGATTTTCAAAGTAGTTTTTTCATCGGCAACAATTTTGTCTTTTCCAAGTTGATAATTACATCTTCCCTTGAGAATCCTTAGAAGCCATCATGAAATAAAGTAATACCTGCTGCATTCCCCAGGGTCGGCTCTTGCTGTGTCCTGACTTGCTGGGTAGGCAAAGCCACTGCAGTAAGTGGGGAGGGAGAGCATGAAAGGGCTAAAAGGCATCGAGGTGCTTGTAGGCTCTAATTAAAAACCACTCAAAAGAGCTAACAGTGATGATACAGATGTGCTGTAATACAGCCTGTGCCAGGTCTCACTTGGAACATGAGCTTACAGAGAGAATTAAATGCTTGCAGGCAGCCCAGAGAGAGTTACTTGTCTTCTATAGAGAGAGAAAACCTTCCATGTTGTAGTAAATGGAGATGTGTGTCAGTTAAACTGTTTCCTAAAATACAATGTTGGATTATCTAGCAGTGGAATCCAAAACTTAGTAGTCATGTTCTGGATAGAGCTAGGGAAGTGTTAAGGAAGAAATCATATGATGTAATTGTAGCCTGACCCAGGGGATCTCTTTAAGTTCTATTTCCTAAATTTCTAGTTCAGAATGATAAAAATATGACCTTCTCTCACGCTTACCGTGATACCCATGGTCCTTGCATTTCTTTTACTGTAATAATGCTCCATCCAGGTTAATGCAACTAAATGCAAACTCCACGGTGGAAGAAAGAGAAATACAGACATATTTACAGAATGTGAAAAATTAGTAGTTGTGAAAAGGATTTGTGTATCACCAAGAAGAGACACTGTATGTGAACTCCCAGAGTAATTCTGTGGAGAGGAAAAAAGGCTGATTTGATTTTTAGACCTATAAACAAGTGAGTACAAGCAATGGAGAGAGTACAGTTTTGTGTACTGATTTGATGGGATCAGTCTGAGTCTTTGTGTTCATATTTTTACAGGAGAAAAACTACCATGGGCAGGGAGAGGGTGCCTCAAAAATCATGTGAAATCTTAGGAAGAAATGCCCTCATTAGGCACTTTATCTTGTTGTGGGGAACTTCATGTGGAAGTCTCTTAGGAGAAGGAAATAAAAGTAGAAACTGCATTTGGGAACGCATTTTTTAATAGGGATTAACTTTTGGAAATTCATTCTCCCATCTTGTTTTAGGAAGACAGCTTGGTCCAAATTTATGTTAATGATTTGAATACTGAGTAGCTAATTGATTAACTGCTTGGTGTAGTTTAGTGGTTGTTGTAAGTCATCAAATGAAATCCATCATAGCCAGCACCTCTGCACAGATGGAGAAGCACAGTGACCTACCCGAGAACGCAGGCACTGATAGGCTGTGAGACCACGTTAGTGACAGTAATTCTTAGTTCTGTGTTGAGTTTGCCTATCAGGCTTGTGAGGGTTATCTGAGGAATTACTGCCCTTCCCTTCTATCCCTGAACTAACACGCAGACAGTTTAGACCTTAATTGTTGTTCACATATTGCTACAGTGGACTAAGGAAGAAGGCTTTTGTGCATATGCCAACACTGCCCAACCTTGACTTTCATAAAACTGGAGATGGGGTATGATACATATTTGCTTATTTTTATATATATTTATTTCTGAAAATTAACATTTGTTGTGCTGTTTTTCTGTCTGAAGTTTTCAAAACAAAGTGAAGTGTTTAAAATTTTTCGTATATTCTGAGTCATCATTTGATGTTTTTTCTGTAAAGTTCACAGTGAATTGCAGTGCTATTAACCGTATTTAGGAGGTGAACCAGACTTGCACAGTTTTGCCACCCACAAGATACGTGTTTTTAACTATGATTTTGTTTTGATTTTACTGGAGTTTTTAAAATTTTTTTAAAAGTCAGTGCTAGTGAAGAGACACCCCAGTGAAAAGCAGCAGTTCCTAGGGAACAGTGACTCTGAGTTGACAAGACTCTGGATACAAGGAGCATCAATGGTGGGATATTGGGCCTCTGTCTGTGATTTTCATCCAGAAATATCAGCTCCATCTAATGCCTTTGGAAACAGCCAGTAGATTGACATTAAAACATTTAATTTTGAATTATGTTGATGTGATCTTATTCTCACAACTTCAGGAAAAACTGTGAATATACTTACTCAACTTTTTGTCAAGTACTGATAATCATTGCTGTCTGTTTTTGGTTTTGTGCCTTAATGACCCTGAATAATTAGAGTAACCTTTCCTCCTTTGTTTGTTTGTTTTAGTTGGATGGAGCAGAGCCATCTGGGCAGCTGCAAAGTGCTGATGAGGAAGTCATCTCTGCAGCCTGCCGGCTTGTTTGTGAATGGGCCCAGAAAGTGCTGAGCCAGCCTTTTGATACAGTCTTGGAATTGGCTCGTTTCCTTGTAAAAAGTCACTATATCGGTACCAAGTCAATGGCAGCTTTAACAGTAATGGCAGGGGCACCAGCAGGTAATGAGATAATGCTGAGGGATCTTTCTTTTAAGAGTAGTAACACGGTGGTTTGAGAAAGTACTTCTCTTCAGGGCAAACTTTCAGCACTGACTCCAAGCACGGAGCATGCGGTTACATGATTTTAGTCACATCGCTGCAAATTACTCTTCTTGCTGATAGTCTGGGTAAAGATCTGAAAATCGGCATCAGTCTCAGGTGTAGTTTGTGATTCTCTCATTCCCTTGATGAGGACCCTGGTCTTTTAAAGTACTTCAGGGCATGTGAGTACTTGTGCTGAATTTATGCACTTGGCTAGATCAGGAGGTTGGTGCTGCTACAGTGCTGGTTTGTAGACAGCCTGCTGGTGTAGCTGTTTCTGTCTGATAACTTGCCTTAATTTGGAAACAATTGTCTGTCTTAATTTTATGTCGAGCAGACTTTTTTGTGTGATTTGTTTCCTTCTGTGTGCTCACAATCAGTCACTTATTCATCTAAAGTGTGTTTTGTTGGCTGTGGATGAAGTCAATTACAAAAATGAAGGATGAGAAGGAAAGTGCAGGTGCACAACATGCCCCCAGACTGGCCTCTGGGAGGTACTGCCTAGGCCTATCAAGCAAAATGTGTTTGAATCAAGGCAAATCTCTTGACTTGAGGCAGGTGATTTTTAAATGGAAAATGGTGGTCAAGGATGTAGGTTGGGTTGATCCTCTTCTGGATCGTGTTCTTTCTCTCCTTCCAGCTTTCTTTCCTTTATTGCAACTCAGACCTAACAGCTGGCAGGGGCAGGTTTTGCTGCCTGTCCTTTTTGACCTGTTTTTGCTTGGCTTCTCTGGTTCTGTTTGTTGTGCTGCTGGAAGGGAGACTCGGTGTGTGGACAGCTCTTCAACTCATGTAGCTTCTCCCCCTGACTTCCTTCAGGACAAGATGGTTTCCCTCAAGGAAAAGGGCAGTTACTTCCAGGGCATGCCTCTGAGGCTTGGATAGTCATTTCAGGACAGGTTCTTCCTAGAATGGGAAATAAAATATTTCCATTCCTCTTGCAAAGTGCTACAGTGTCTCTCTGCATTAAATGAGGGAAAAGCAAACTTTTATCCTGAAAGAAAAGTTGGAAGGGTTTTTTCTTATCAGTGTTACTTGCCTTCAGTATTGAGCCCACACAGAAGAATTGTGTTCCAGTAATTGCAGTATATTTGGGTATTTTACTGCTGTGTTAAGAAGGAATTGTGAAAGTGGAGACTCTGGTGGCATTGAAGCTCTCATGGTACATGCAGACTGCTGTTGAGAGGCTGGGCTCCCAAACCACAGGTCCTAAGTGTGTAAAACCAAATACCTGGGTTTAGTATTGTAAAATTAGTGTTAGTAAAATCAGCAAAGTAGTAAAACAGTGTCGATTAATTTATAATTAGGAGTTACTCTAAAACCGTGTGACCTCAAACTGTACAGAAACAATGCTAAAGCATTTTTTAGGGTGGCAGTTCAGCAAGGTTATGTGTTCACTGAAAGAGCATACTAGTCTTCTTGACTGTTAATAAACAAAGGTCATTATTGTGATGCGATTTTGTAAGAGAAACCAGTACCAGCTGCACAGGTGAGACTAACTCTGGTTTTCTCCCTGGAAGTACCACTTCCTTGCTTGTGAGCAGCAAAGTAATTTCTCCAGAAAAAAGTGTTCTCTCATTCTAATTTCCATAGTTTTTTCAAATTTTCCTTCTTCTCTTTTTTTATTTTTTCCCCTGGACTCTTCTCTTCTTGCCCTTGTTTAACCATTATCCCTGATCACATGGAGGTTTTGATCCATTCTGATATTAGATGCACTGTATTTAATGCCTTGGCCATTAGATAGTGTCATCTGCTCAGAGCTGGTCCTCTGTGACACAGACCCACAGCTTTCGGGAAAGGTTTTTCATGTAAAGCTGCCTTAGACACAGGTAACAAAACCAAACCACATGTTAAACATACTTGCTGCCCTCTGCTGCCAGTTGAGTGAAATGCATTGCGTTGAGATTGTGCTCACACACCAGTTGCCGTTTGGGATTACTGGAAACAAGCGGCCTGTATATAGTATTTCAGAAGCTAATGCCCAGTTTGTCTAACAGATAGAGTTTGTGCCACAAATGTGGAAATAAACTGAAATGCTGAATAGATCTGAACATGAGGAAGTACCTCATGGAGGTGTTCCCATAATGGTGGTGAAGCCTGCCATGTATTCTGTGTTGTTAGATGCAGAAGTGGCACCACAGCAGATAGAGTATGTTTGGTTGTAATTTATTCTTCTTATGTATTCAGGAATAAAAGGGATCCCCCAGCCTTCAGCTTTTATACCTACTGCTGAAAGTAATTCCTTTCAACCACAAGTGAAAACTCTGCCATCTCCTGTTGATGCCAAGCAGCAGCTGCAGCGTAAGATCCAGAAGAAGCAGCAGGAACAGAAACTGCAGTCTCCTTTGCCTGGAGAGTCTCCAGCAAAGAAAACAGAAGGCACCGCAACCAACGGTGTGACCAGTATATCCAACGGAAGTCCTGCCATTCTGTCTCCTCCACCTATTGGCATTGTTGTGGCAGCTGTCCCCAGCCCCATTCCGGTAATGCTCTGCAGCAATTCTCTAGAGAAACCACCCTATGAAAAGGTTGTACACTGCCAGTAACTAAGCAGTGGTGTCAGTGGGATAGAAGAACCGCTTCTGTTCAAAGGCTTGGGTCCCTTGATGCTTTTCTGTCCTGGCTGTGTTGTACCACAAGTTACTGGACTGATACGGAGGCAGCAGAATTCTGATTACATAGCAAAGGCCAAATTCATCTTTAAAGTCATTTACAGGGGATTTAAGCTAGCCTGGAGATGAAGTTTAACCAGATGCGAAAGCTGACACAGTTGTGTGGGTCACTGAGATATGGCATATAATTATGGCATATAATATTATTATATTTATATGGCATATAAATTGCATTTTATTGGCCCAGTTCATTGAGTTTTATTTTTAAATGAATGTCTGTAGTGCAGAACGTTTTTGTCTTTTAACCGTACAAAACTGGGCTGGGGAGCGACGGGGGGAAGGTTGTTTATTTTTAAGATGTTAACTGTGCTGTTCATTTCAGTAGGTAAGCCAGTTTTTTTGCCTGATAGTGAGTTTGTATTTAACTCACTTTTGAAACCTTAACAATGAGCAGTGTTTTGAGCACATCCTCTTCTCTTTAGCCTTTGTATGTCTGTCTTTTTGTCCCATGTGGTGAAGGGTTGTGTGAGAATGACCGTTCCATTAGCAGAAGAGCAGACTAGTGTGTAAACCAGTGCCTTATACCTTAAAATAGAGGCCCACATACCTACCAGTCCTTAGGCAGACAAATAGAAACTGTCTTGTATATAGTAGAAGAGCTTATTTTGTTACAAACCAGCTTTGATATATTGAGCTGTGTTGTCCTCCAACTTTTAAATGCTTGGGGCTTTAGGCACTTGCTGCTTCAGTGCCACACCCGTTCTTGTTCTCTCTCTGCAGGTGCCAAGGACCAGGCAGTTGGTGACGTCTCCAAGTCCTATGGCATCGTCTGATAGCAAGGTCCTGCCGCTCAACGTTCAGGTGGTCACTCAGCACATGCAATCAGTCAAGCAGCCACCAAAGACTCCCCAGAACGTTCCCGCCAGCCCAGTTGGTGACCGCTCTGCCCGGCATCGCTACCCGCAGATCTTACCGAAGCCAGCAAACACCAGTGCTCTCACCATCCGCTCTCCCACGACGGTGCTCTTTACCAGTAGCCCACTCAAGACTGTTGTGCCAGCTCCACATGTGAATTCCTTAAATGTGGTAAAAATGACAGCAATATCTCTTGCCCCAAGCAGCAGCAGTGTGCCCGTCAAACAGACGCCTTCAGTTAGCAGTAGTGCAGGAGCAGTGGAAGAAGGGAGGACTGGTCCACAAATCAAAAATGGATCTGTTGTGTCACTTCAGTCTCCAGGATCCAAGCCTGGTACTGTTGTAGCTGCGCCTGCAGTCAAGATCAAAATGGAACCGGAAGCATTGCTGGATGAGAACTCGGTACAGGGCCAAGAGAGCTCTGACGAGTCTAAACCAATAAAGGCAACCCCTGACCTGCCTCCTGCACAGCTAATTAATTTTGAGGTTACAGCCTTGAAGGTTTCAACTGGTGATGTCATGGAGGCAAAGCCAGGTAAGGGCTGTGATCAGGGAGCTGAAGAAGCAGAGACCAAATACAAAACACAGTCTAATGAGATCACACCAGTTTCTTCAGCAGGCAATAATCAAAGCACTCTTAAGCTCACAGTTGCCAGTCAAAACTTGTCCAGCACCAGCATCGGTTCACCTCCTACTGGTGAGTCAACGACTAAAGATAAAACGTGCACTAAAAGTCCAAGAAAGAGACAACCTTCCACACTTCAAGATTCCCAGGTACCACCTGTAAAGAAACCACTAGTGGAGCAGTTTTCAGCTGGTAATGCTGTGGAGAGTCAAAAAGCAAGCAATGTTAAGAAGGCTCTGAAGGTTGGATCATTAGCTAACACTGACAATACAGCAGCACTTGGTCAAGTTCCCAGCACAGTACCCGTGACGGTACCTGTACCTTCTGCAGGTGCAGCAAACTTAGCAACAGACCTTTCCTTGAGCACCAATTTAAATACCAGTGATCCTACTTTAGAACAACAGCTTGCAGCAGCATCTTCTCCAGATATAAAAGTAAAATTGGAAGGAAACTTGTTTATCATAGAAAATGATTCAAAATCTGATGGCAGCTTTAATCCAAATTCGTGGCACCATATCACCAAAACCTCTGACTTTGCATCTGTGAATTGTGATCAGCAGCAAGATATCAGTGTTATGACTATTGCTGGACACTCTGGCTCTACTGACTTACAGGACTCCACGTGGGAGCCAGTGCACTGCGAAGGTCTACAGCAGGATGTGTACAGCCAGCAGTTACAGAGCCAGATCCAGGACTCCTTGAGTCAAATACAAGCACAGTCTTCAAATCAGTTACCTCTGCAGTCTGAGCTGAAAGAGTTTGAGCATACAGTCCCTCAGTCAAATGAGAACTTCTTTTCATTTGATGACGACCTTACCCAGGACAGCATTGTGGAGGAGCTGGTACTCATGGAGGAGCAAATGTCCATGAATAATTCCCATCCTTATGGTCTAGGAATGGCACTTCAGAGTCAGACCGCAGCTCAAGGAGCTCCTGTGTCATCTCATCCAAGCAGCACGCACTTTTACCATTCGATCCATAACAACAGCACTCCANGATTGCTGGATCTCAGAACATGTCTCGAGAGAGCCCTTGTTCAAGGCTGGCTCAGACAACTCCCGTAGACAGCGCTCTAGGAAGCAGCCGGCACACCCCAATTGGCACACCACATTCCAACTGCAGCAGCAGTGTCCCTCCAAGTCCTGTGGAGTGCCGAAACCCATTTGCATTTACTCCCATCAGCTCCAGCATGGCTTACCACGATGCCAGCATTATATCAAGCAGCCCTGTGAAGCCAATGCAGCGGCCTATGGCTACCCATCCTGACAAAACCAAGCTCGAGTGGATGAACAATGGCTACAGTGGTGTGAGCAATTCATCGGTTGCAAACCACGGCATCCTCACGAGCTATCAGGAGCTGGTGGAAGATCGCTTCAGGAAACCTCACGCCTTTGCCGTTCCTGGCCAGTCGTACCAGTCTCAGCCACGCCACCACGACACGCACTTCGGTCGCGTGACTCCTGTCTCACCTGTGCAGCACCAGGCAGCCCCTGTCAGTAGCACCACCAAGCAGGAGGGCTTTGCTGTTCCTGCTCCTTTGGACAACAAAGGAACTGGTTCCTCTCTCAACAACAGTCTGAGATGCCGGAGCGTGAGCCCTGCTGTCCATCGCCAGCGTAATCTCAGTGGAAGCACTGTTTACCCTGTGTCAAATATACCGCGCTCTAATCTGACACCTTTTGGAAGCCCGGTAACTCCCGAAGTTCACAATGTCTTTGCTAATATCCATGCAGACACCAGTGCCAATAACATAGCGCAGAGAAGCCAGTCGGTCCCCTTGACTGTGATGATGCAGACGGCCTTCCCGTCTCTTCAGAAACAAACAAACACTAAAAAAATAACCAATGTGTTGTTAAACAAACTTGATTCTGATAGTGATGATGCAGTGAGAGGTTTGGGAATGAACAACATGCCCTCAAATTACACAGCCAGGATGAATCTCACTCAGATTTTGGAGACATCCGCCGCTTTTCCTAGTGCCAACCCACAAAGTATGATCAATTCCAGCACTTCAGTTTATGAATTCCAAACACCAAATTACCTCACAAAAAACAGCAGCACCGATCAGATCAGTTTTTCTTCTGGAGAAAACCAAGCACAATCAGACATCGGAGAGCAGCAGTTAGATTTTAGCAGCACTGTAAAAGACCTTTTAGGGGAGGACAGTCTGCCAACAAACCAGCAGCTGGTGAATCAGGTGGCATCAGATCTCAATAACGTTGCATCTGTCTTTCCCAGCGACATCAGGTTGTCTTCCGAGCTCTCAGGCAGCATTAACGATCTGAACACTTTAGACACAAATCTACTGTTTGATCCAGGTCGTCAGCAGGGACAAGATGATGATGCTACACTGGAGGAATTAAAAAATGACCCCTTGTTTCAACAAATCTGCAATGAATCCATTAACTCAATGAATGCATCAGGTTTTGAGTGGATGGAGAGTAAGGATCATCCTGCTGTTGAAATGTTGGGTTAATCTTGTTTTATAATATGTATGTAGCACACTGTATCTAAAAGACAGACGTATTGTATTTGTCTTAATGGAAGTGCCTCCCGCAGCAGAAACACTTGCTATGTATTGTGGCATTTTTGAAAAAAAGTTTGCTGTACCTGTTGCTCATTCTTCAGCAAGGAAAAGGCAGTCTTACCAATTTTAAACCAGTCTCTGAAGGTGATGGGCTATCAAAGAGCCAGTATTAAAATTTGAATTTTATAGTGTTTCCCATTCAACATTTCTTGTTTTAGCAAATAAAGAAGTGGTTAATGGCCAGCCAGCAATGACAGCTATGGTTGATGCTTAGGGAGGGTTTTAAGTGGAGCTCTTTAGTAGGCTTTCCATACTTTTAGTAGATGATCCTTACTGACCTTTGTCGTCCAGGTTTGAAATGCAGGGTGCCTGCAGGTAGGCAGGGGCGGGGAGGGGGTACAAGTGGGCCAGGTGACATGCAGATGCCTGATCACTGTGCAGCTGTGTGGAGCACTGCTCGGTGAACTGTGGGAAGCCTCTGTAGCACTGGTGCCATTGGCATCTCTACTAACACAGAGATGGAAAAAGCTAGCAGGAATGATCACGGAAAGAGAAAGATGCACTAAATTGTTTTATTTAAGAGAAATAAATCTATGTGGTTATTTTATCCATTAACATTCATGACCTACTTGATACTTTAGTTCTCACATCAGTGTTTTTATATTGCGTAAAATTCATGCAAAAAGGTTTTGAGCACTGAAATTTAATCTAGGCATAACACCCTATTTTAAAGTGATAGGTACTGTTTATCAATGCTAGAGAAGGAATATGATATTTTCCCTCCTTTTTTTTAATGAAGAGCTGCTGGAGCTCATTCAGATATCGTTTCTAAAGATTCATTTTTTTAAGTTTGATCTTTCCTAACCTAGTGGAGGGTGTAGGAAGATGTTATTGTCCCTGTATTTTGAGTAGGTTGAGCCTTTCTGTCTTTCATGCTCGCTCTCTTTCTATCAAACAAAAGATTATTAAACTATTAGAAAATGCGGTTGATCTAAAAATACTTCATATAGAGCCATAAAACTGCCAGGCACTTTACAGATACACAGTAAGACGTGATCTTCCTTTTGGTAAAACTTCTTTTGAAAATACTTACTGTTTTAGAAGCCTGAATGCCATTTTCAAAAGTGATTTGACAGGGTTGATGAATCTAATTTTTTTTTTTTAGAAGTCCTTAGCTGCCACTCTAGAAAATGATAATTAGACTTCTGCCTCACTAGTTCTCTTGAACCAAAAAAGACCTTTTATTTTATCAGCATGGCATGGATCTCTCTAATGATCAAAAGAGAGAGGTACTTAAGCAGCCATGGCCTTGATCCTAGAAAGAGGACTGGCAGAGGCAGGTTTTTACAAAAGAAGTGGTGCACTGAGTATGCTACAACACCATCTCTTAAGCATAGTATAAAATGGATTACTTTTCCTGTGGCCTGACACAAAGCAGAAAACAGAGCAGGAAAAATTTTCTTCTTTTGAATTACTTTGAGTGAGTGATCAAGAATTTCTGAAGGGGGAGATGCAGCAAACCCCCCCATAGATTTTCTTAAGGGAAAGATGCTCATATTTTTCATGTCATTAGTGTTTAAGTGTCTTTGTGGTCTTCTGTTAGTTCAGGTTTTGCAAATGACTTGAGATCCCAGTACTGGTCAATTTTTTTGGCAGTGCTGATTCAATTTGTGCTGCTGCATTGGCCCGGGAGGTGCTGGTGTATCAAAGCTTCTCTTGCTCTTGCCCCAATTCATTACCAGTCTATGGCCTCTTCTGCAGGGACAAACAGTTGTGCCAAGCTATAGCACCTTATGGGGCCTGATTTCACTGTGCTTGCAACAGAAGTTTTGATGGTTTGTCAGGAACAAACCTGGAGAGTTCCGATCCCTCCTTGAAGCACAGGGATGTGTGACAGTGTGGTTTGCTTTAAGACTAAGTGACTCTTTCAAGTTTTGTTAAGGAAATGGGGAGGAGACTAAAAGTTGCATGGTAGCCTTCTGCTTGTTATCTTGCCAGGTATCTGTCAGTAAGACCCGAACCATTTTTCTTGTAGACTAAAGTTGCTGAAGGCAGGGCTTGAGTCCTGAAGCTGCCGATGGCCTTCTGCCAGAGATGTGCTGAACATCCCCTCACCTTGGTGAGAGACACTCAGCATCTCTGTGTTTCTGTTTCCTGCCCCTGTGTGAAGTGCCAGCACTACTGTGAATAGGTGAAACCTACTCTGATGAAGGGGGGGGTGGGTCCCTTCCAACTCAGCAGATTCTCTGATTCTCTGACTCGGAGCCAGTGCAAAGGTGCTGCTCGGCCCACGTGTTGGCATGACAGGCTGCCCCTGCCTCAGGTCACTGACACTGACACTGAGGTGGGCCTGGGGGAAGTAAGGTTTTGCCTAATTATTAGTTTTTTAAGAAGATTTCTCAGAAGAGTAGATTTAAAGCTGATGCGTTCTAAATTATGCAGCCATCACCAAAGGTTTTTAAAAGTGCGTTTAAAATTATTTTTAAATACAAGCATTACATTGGGCCTAACATGTGACTTAATTAGCAGAAATACTCTATAATCAATGGGGTTAAAGTAAACATGTATTTAATTTAAAAAGTATTGCATTCAATAAGAATTGTTTCCTATAAAATCCAAGGCACAGGCACAGCTTTGTACATTGGTATGTATCATTTTAGAGATGTTTGTGTGTTGGTGTTATAATTAATGTTAGGTCCCTGTACTTAGTGCTAGTTAGATCTTTGACACATTGAGACAGAGCACTACTGCACACCAAAGTATGCAATACCCAAAGGAAAATTCTGTGATTCTAACAAATGGAAGCCTGTCTTTGTCAGATACTTCAAAACTTAAGATTTGAGACAGTTCTGACCCCTTGTTTACATTATTGGCTTCCTACTAACATAAGAAATAAATTATTTTGATAGCAGTTTTTGCTAAAGTATACAAACTAGTGAATTTGTACCCTGTGTACAGTATTGCAGCAAACACTTTAAATTTGGTTGCTTGGTTAGTCCAGCAAACTTTCTGGGTTCCTACATTGCACTAAAATTCTGTTGAACCTGTGGCAGGCACATTCCTTAGGATAAATGCAACAAATACGGCCCACAGATTAAAAAAAAAAAGGCAAAACAGACAAAAAAAACTTTTTAATGTGTTTCATTATTAAAAGGCAAAATGTCATTAAAAGTGACAGGTGAAATTGTCTTATGTAGCAATGTGCATTGATCTCAATGAGATATTTCTATTTTTGATTCTCTTACGTGAGAATATTGCAGCAGGAAAAATTAAGTTTAGTTTGCTTCACCATGTTAATACATGATCACAAAACGTGCATGAGTGTTAATGACTTAATCTTGTACAGTACTAGATATATTCCTGTAACCACTTTTATTTTTTTTATTCTTTCGCTGTATTGAAGCTGGTTCAGTGTTAACCAGGTGAGCATAGTTATTCACAAGTTATTTACTTTTTTATGTTAACTAATTCAGCTTAGTTATTGTTGAATATGTTCCTTTCTTGGATTATTTTTTATTGTTCTGGTGTTGAAAAACATTCTTGCATCATTTTATCATGATAAGAATTCATGAAGTAAATAATTTGCAAATAATTGCAATAAGCACTGACTTCCGAACTGAAAAGAAGGAAAACGTTTCTTGTGCAGTGCATCTGAGGTTCATATAATAGTCTTGTACTATACTGTGCTTTATTTACTGCACCGTAAGGAAAGTAAAATCCTTGTTCCACATTTTCATTTAGTGCAGGAAATCCAGTTTTCCCCCCTTCCCCAGTGTTTTGTTGTCTGTTGTACTGCTGAAACTACAGTAGTTGAATATTGCAGTAGCATTTCAGTTATTTTTTTTATTGAAAGTGCTCAAAAATTGTTTTTTAAATGTTTTCAAAAACAATAAAAACATTTTATATTAAAATTATTTCTGGAGTTTTTTTCTTTATATGGAAAATGTGCTTTAAGGTTGACATAAATTACAGAATTTTCTAGTTTGTGCAATGACAGGTGACAGCTGCCCAGTTGAACTTGCTCCATTTGCTGAGCCCAGTCACACAAAGCTGAGCATGGAGGTGAATATTCCTCACTGGGGTGTCTTAGTCAGTTTGTCTTAAGAGTCCAAGTGTTGGTTTCATGCCTGAGTGGTGGTTCTTGCTGTTGTGACACAACAACCCATTTCTGATGGTGCTTTTCCATACTAGCAAGGCATTCTTGCAAGACAAGTGTTACAGTGTGGCTTGACTTGATGACATAAAGGGGAAAATCTGTGTATTGATCTATGGAGTATTTTACTTGGGTTGTAGAATTGCATGTCCACCCAGCAGTGTTCCCAGCACAGTCTGTGAGAACATGATGGGAAAGCATTGCCACAGAGTGGAAACAGGCTCTGAGAAAATGAGTGAGGATAAATATGCAGATTTTCATGCCAAAAGGATTGCACTGGCTAACAGGCTACATCCCAGACTAAAGAGGTGCTGAGATGAGGTGGCAGGTGGCAAAATTTGATGGTGGCAGAAAATCATTTGGGTTCATCAACAAAGAAAAGAATTATCAGGAAGGGAGATATGAGACAAGGGAATTAGACATTAATTTTAACATGACATTGGAGGAAATGCTATTAATATATCTCACTGGATTCTAAATTAACACGCTTTGCAAAGAGTTCTCAGTGAACAATTCAGAGACAATTTCTTTATGTTCTACAGTCATAAAAAATGCAAATTAAAAACTCACAAGGAATGAGATGGAATATAATGGAGGAGATTAAAAAGGCTATTTTAGAAATTCATAGTTCATCTGGAGTAATAATGAGTTTTAATTGGAACCTCTCAGCTGTAGACTGGAAAGAATTTGCCTTAATGGTTAATAAAAAGGGTCAAAAAACCAAATGAATCTGTGAATGGAAATGTCATAACAAGAAAGACTTACGGTAGAAATTTTGGAATTAAAGGCATGATGAAAATAACTACTTCAAAATGTTTCAAATTATTGTTACATCTCCAGAAATCTGTATGTGTGAATGCAGCTGGTATTCTGGTAAACAGAATTCCACCTCTAGGCTGATAAGGATTGCTGTGCCAAATTAGCCAGTGGTCTATACAGTGTCTCTGGCAACTGATACCACCATCTCCAAAGAAAGAAGATGCATTAATTATTTGCATTATTAGGTGGTTGCAGAATAAACTGCCTTTGTGAAAGCTGTTCTAGGCCCAAGAACTAAAAATTCAATCTGAAGCCAGTGCATTAGAGCTGAGGTGATGAGATGGGTTAGGAGAGCTCTGGAGCTCCCTTACAAACCTCGCTTTGGCAGCATGTGCATCTAGACTGGAGGGCTGGGTAAACCTAACTGGATCTGACAGCATAGCTGCTGTCATTCAGGTAAAGTTTATGCATAATATTTGATGACTATCAAATTCATTTGACAGCAATTATCTTGTAATTATCTAGGCCTCCTCTGATGTGTTAAGAGTTAACTAATGCTTGGATCTTGCTGCCCTGCTCTTAAAAATCACACCAGTAAAGCTTGGATAAAGAAAATAGAAGAAAAATGTGTAATGAGACTTAAAAAGAGTGGAGCAACTCTGGAAGCTGACTCCAGACTTAAGGAATGAGCAGTGACCCGACTGTATGCTTAAGGTGTTTGAGTTGGGGATCTCCATAAGAGTTAACAATTAACCTGAATTTGCCCAGGCGTGGGCTGTGCAGTCCTGTCTTGTGCTGCTTTTATCCCTTGGCTGCAGGGAAACCTTGGCCAGGTACCAAAACAGAGAAGCCTACAGGCAGCTCCCACTCAGTGCTGGCCACGATGCCACCTGTGTGTCCTTGCCTTTATCTGAAAGTACAGCAAGAAGTTCTTATGTGAACAGCCTTTCTGCTTGACCTTTGAAGTGATGAGCAGAGTTTTCTTGTGAGAAAATCCTGTAATAGCTCAAATGGGGTGACCCTTCCACAGGCAAGATCTGCCTGTGGGTCAGAGGCCCGTTCAGTGCTGCACAGCTGGGGGATCTGAGGTGTGAGGCTCTCTGTACTGTCCTCTCTGTAGTGCTCACTCTAGCAAAAGGCATTTCAAGCATTACTTCATAGAATCTGAACACCTTTGTTACTGCTATTAAAACAAACCTCCTATGCATAGTTAACATCACCTGAGGAAATGCAAATCTTTCAGTTTCTTTTGCTCTTCTTACTGAACTTGGTAAACTAAGCAAGGCCAGATCAATTAATTCAGAAGTGAACTGAGGACGTGGAAAAAATTGTTTAGAAAGCATTTAGTGCTAAAAGGACAGCAGTTTCATGCAAATTACAGTGTTTTAATACTCCAAATAAAAAAGCACCTTGATGTAATGCAGAATACATAACCAAGAGGATATTCCTGGTAGGTCATAATATTTCTGCTGTGGATAGGCTGGAGATACCCTACTAGTGATGGAAGTACTCGAGATGTGTTGGAACGTTTGCATGTCTATTCTCCAACAGCTTTGTCGTGCCTCCTCCTGAGTCTGTTCTTCTTGGGCCTGCCTACCCATTTCTATATCTGGTAATACCTCAGCTCTGAAATCATTAAAAAAGTCCATTTTTATCCCTGTGGTTCATCCTTTCTCTGCTGTCAGCTTCCTTTTAAATAAACTGCTTTTGTATGGATTATGGTAAGTTATGTATCATTGGAACTTTGCCTATCCAAGCTACCTAATTAGAATGATGCCTACTGGAATAAAATTTTCAGTGGATCTCAAGCTCTGGTTCAGATGACGTTAGCAGTGTGCTACTAATCCAAAGCACACACTGTTGTATATGTAGAATATTTTTGACTCAAATGTTAAAATTGTACTTGTAAAATTGGCCCAAGGATGGAAACAAGCCTCAGGAGCTTCTGAGAAGGTTCCAGTTTAACCTACCTATACATACAAGGGGCCACTTTTAGTAGAAATATTTTTAAAGTAGTATAGAGATTATACTGAATAATCTAAACTTGGCTTTTAAATCCTTCATATATGTTAAAGGTAGGAAAAAGAAGATACATAGGAAGCTGAAAACACATTTCCATTTCTTCAGGGGTTGATAGTCTTATACCCACTCCTACCTTGTTGGTAGTGGATTTTTGTGATGACTAAACTGAACAGGGCGTTACTTGGTTGCTGCTGGGGCTGAGTCCATCTGTAGCCTCAGGTTTTTGAAGCACTGTCTGGAGGAGGGTGGTTAGTGGGAATCAAGAGAAGTGATCCTTGATTTTATTCTCCTTGATTCTATTTCAAATTGCTTTGAAAAATTAGAACCATCTCTCCTGCTACATGTGTATAGATGAGAAGGAGGATGAACTGCCTGTGTCCAAGAGGCCCTGCTTAGAGGTTCTTGGTTCTTGTGCCAACTGAAATCTTGTCATAACTCAAATCTACTCGGACAAGGATTACTTGTGGACAGCAAAATAAATGCCAGGGCCTAAAATGGCTGTCTCTGCAAAAGCAAAATAGGAGACCTCAGTGCTTACTAATAAGGATTTGCTGGAGACCTCTTATGCTGCATTTCCCTTTGTTTGGCAGAGATCTTATCACTGACAAGATCTTTTTACAGCATGCACAAAGCCCTACATCCTTGTCAGTCATCCTGATTTTTAGGAGTATTTTGTTGTGGGATTACTTTCTATGCCAGCCAGACCTGAAAATGTGTGGACACTTATGGATGTTGTGCTAATAAGTGTAGTTTAGCTTTATTGGTAATTAATTCACAACAACAACACTTTTGTAGACCAGTGAACCAAGGATAATGCATTGAAAAATCTGTGTGCTCAAAAGTATTTAACCTTTAAGAAATAATTCAAGCCTTAAGAAGTAATTCAAACCAAATAATAATGACAGTTATTTACTATTCCCATTTTCCTAATGAAATAAAAGAGAAGCACTGTAAGAAGGAGCATCTTGCATGAAAAGGAGACATGGAAATCTGGGACTACATGAGTGATGATGCTCAGCTTCACACCAAGCCAGAACAGTATCTTCCTTTGGTCTTATTGATGTTTAAGGCACTGGCAAAGAGCATATAGCATGTACTACTTGAAAACATATGGAGAATGATAAGGTATTTAAAGAAGAAAAGCCCAAATATGTCATTCCCGGAAAGATCTTACTTGTGTAACATTTCGATGGGTTGAGCTGTTAGCAAAAATATCCACAATTACTGTGTTAACCGTGGGATCACTGGTGGATAATTAATCTGGGAACAGCATGACAGCAGTTGACTGGAGCTCAGCACCTCCGGGTTTCTCTTCTGGCATCTCTCCTCCCACTCGAGCTGAAAATAGAGAGAGAAAGATGACATCTGAGTGGTGGTGATTCAGACGAGTGTTTACCACTTCATTCAAATGCATATGCACAAAATGAGTGTGACTTTCCACCCCCACTACAGTTGCTCTTCTTACTATGCAAGTTTGGTCATCAAGACAGAGATATTTCCAGAAGAAATTGCTTGTAAACTGTTCTATTAGTCACAGAAATTAGGAAAAACATTTTTTATACCTTTCCCTTCTCACAGCTTTCCCCTTGTAGAGCCGGAGATCTCAGGGAGGGATCCAGGGACGAAGGGAGTTGGCCCAGAGCAGGGGTTAGTGCCGTGGGAACATAAACCCACTCTTGGAGAGCAGTGTTAAATTTTGTCTGCAGGTTGCCCTGAAAAGGAGCTACTTATGTGGAGAATTTCTGTTTTACATCTGGTCTGTCCATGGGTGACAGTCACACCTTGCTGTCACCCCACAGCGACAAGTAGAGCTACAGGGTTTGAGACAGCTGGAGGCAGCGGCTTGGCTGCAGGCAATGCAGAAAGCACATGTATCCAAACAGAAGATACGCTGCTTTTAAGGGAAAGAAGAAGAATAGAGGAAAACAGAACCTGTGACTTTGGAGAAGTGGGAATGAAAAGGAGCAGGAAGAGGATGAAAACCTGGGCATGAGCTAATGCCAGCCCAGTTGCAATGCAGTGCAGAGACAGCCGCCAGGCTGCGGTGACTTTTACGAGACCGGAGTCCTTGCTTACAAAGTGTAAGCCTTCCCCTTTGTATCAGTTCTGCATCTCGTTATCATGGCTTTGAAATACAGTACTAAGTGCCAGGATCTAGCATAGATTTGGACATAACAGTAGAGTCAAGAAATGTCTTGGGCTCTTAACTATCAGTCTCGTTAGTGAGTCATTGCCAAGATAGTAGAGAAATTGAGATTACCAGGCTACCAACAGGTAGCTCTTAGTCATAGCAATGACTCACTAGCAACATAAATTTTTCCTATTAATTCCCCATTGTATGCAGTTTTCTATTTACCTGTCACTGTGACATTGTGAGGGGTTCATAACATTTTCTATTGTGTGACTGAGCAGAACAAAAGACAATAGGACAAAATTCTGTTTCTTCCATTTACATCCTTTTTTTGTTTCATTACAGTTAAAATTACTTCTGATTCCTTTGATTTAAAGAGACCAGTGAAGATAATGTATCCAGTTTGATCCAAAATCCTCTGTAGCAAAAGTGTTTCCTAAATTTAATAAGATAAAGCATACTTTGACATCACTTGATGTCCTAGCTTTTGTCAGTTAACCATGACCATAGTCAACATGCATTCTTAACATAAATATTATTATGATAACCCTTCAGAATTCTGAAACAAATATCTGTAATTTCCTCATTTAAGAACAAGTTTTTTTTTTTCAAAGTAGTTCAGTATTATGGTGTATGGATTCTCTTCAGTTTATAAAAGCATTTATGATAAAGATGCAAACCAAATATTGTAATTATGTATAAAATTCAAACCATAAATTGGGTCTATCAGGATGAATGCCACCAGCTAAGAGATGGAAAATATTTTTAAAGTTCGTAAATTTTTGATCTTTCATGGGACTGGATGTTAATTTAGATGACAGGAGAAGTCAAATTTCTTTGTTACCAGTGAAAACTCACAACTGGGATGGAGTAATGAGATAAAATATTAATATGTTTTTAATGGTCTGGATATACAAAGTGTTCCATTGCACTCAGATGATCCAAATGCAGGTTATTCTCTGCAACTGAAAATCAATTATTTGCTTTCAAAAGGGCTCTCTTCCACTAATAGTTTGTTGTGACGTAAGAGTGTAAAATATTAAATGCTGGAGATATACACCTAACATAATAATTGAATGTTGTTAACAAACAGGTTATGGTTTATGTTCCCCTATTTTTAAGTAAAAGAATACTTTAAAATTTTTCTCTTTTGAATGAACTCCTACGTATCTTGCTGGAATATTGAAGATAACTATTGATCCCATTGAAAATGCACATAAACCCTACCTCAGCTTATGGATGCCTCTGGGTAACAAACCCAGAAACACAAGTTCTCTGTTTCAGACCTTTTCATAGCAGGTCATCTACTTATGGATTTGGCCACCGACTGTGTTGTAACTCCTGTTCTGGACAATTAGTGGTTTTTCCACACACACACTAAAAAGAGTCAGTGCTGTGTTACACCCTGCTACTTAAAAGAGGTAATATAACAAATTGAGTACATTAATGTCCTGTTGTAAATTTCAAAAGGGGATTATTTTAAATTTCAAAGGTATTGAAATGGTGCATTACTTAGAATGTAATGTTTGAGTTTCGATGTCTTATAAAAAACCCCCAATAACTAATGCATTTGTAAAGCATTCACAAAGCTTTTGTTAAACAGGACTTTAGGATGCTTCTTCCTACAGCCTCTACTGTACAGAAAAGCTGAGACTGAGACTGCAGAAAACCAGACAGAGTTCAGGCTAGTGGCAGTAATGTGTAGTAAGAGATTTATAGGGAGAAATAAAACCATATCTTTCATTGGACTAACCAATACAATTGTGAAAAAAGCCTGGAAAACCCCTCAACCATGAGGTCTAGGGTCCTTCCAGTGTCTGGTCCAGGGTTCTGATGCTTTAACTCTATAATGGTTTGTACACTCTAGCAGAGTACAAGAGACAACACTGAAAAACCAGGTATTTGTGCTTGACAGCCACAAACCCACTGCTTTTTCTAGCAAACTGTAAGAATAATTTACTAATAGTTATGCACAATCCTAGAAACAGCTGGACCTGGAAATCATGTCTGCTGGAACTTAGGCAGGTTTTCCTTACTTGACTGTCACCCAGGAATTTAAATTTTGACAAACCTTTAAACTTGTGCTGAAAGAATGCTGTAGGCAAGGCTGAGTAAAAGGAATTGGAAATGTTGGGTGTCCAGAAGATTGATCCAGAAACAGAACAGGGTTGTTTCTTTTGAAATATTCAAAAGCTTATCTTTTTTTTTCCCCCAAACTTTCTCAGTTGATCTTACAACAGACACTGTTTTCCCATGTAAATCTACCTGTTCATATGAAGACACTTGCCCAAATGTCACTTTGTCAGACACTCATCTGATTTTTCATAGGTAATACCTACCTTGCATTGATTTTGAGACATGCACAAACTGGTGTTGATGTTGGGATTGCCTTTCCTTGGAGCATTCTGTTCTCCCCTGGGAGGAGAGCATGAGTGGATGTAATAATGGGCTTGCCTGAGCTCTGCTGTCTTAGCAGGAGGTCTTAGTCACCTGGCTGTTTTGTGATCTGCCTGGGGCACAGTCCAAAGACCTGGGTCTGTGTTTGGTTTGGAAGGGGAAGAGTTTCTCATCAGATGATGACAGAAATAGGTCACCTAGGTCGTGAGAGGGCAGGTTGGATGAATGATGAAAGACATTGGTTCCCTGCCAGAACAGGTGCTGCTACATTTGTTTGTTGTTACTGACACATGGTTTTCCACGTGTTCATCCTAAAATCAAGGTGTGTTCTCTGCACTCACAGACCGTACAGTACCTGGAGGAGTTTGGCTCAGGCTTGTAGAGAGGCTTATGGCTACAAAGCTCAGATTAAACCACCCTACTTTATTTATAGCTTTTTTAGCACAGCTCTTGCCGTTGTCCTCTGTCTGTTGGAGAGGCTGGTGGGCTGGGAGGGACTCCTGAGGGAGTGATTCACTGGCAGCTGTTGAAGGTAGTGTGAATTCAAGCCATTTACAAAAACATCATGGAACCAGGTCCATCGAAGGGGAGTGTGTGTGACCCTGGGGAAGGGCCACCACACAGCTTCCTTCCTCCTCCCAGCACCCTGGAAGGCAGCACTGCCTCGTCCTAGTGGGCAATGTCCTTTCTGTCCATTGACAAAGATTATTTTTCCCTCTCGCTTTCCCCCAAATTTTAGCAATTCCAGGTTCCCTGAGTGTGAGGAATCTAGGCAAGAGCTCCACAACTTGGGCCCGGCTTTCAAGAAATGCAAAAATAGTCTTAAGCTGCCGCAGGAGAGGACATTAGTAAAAATTTCTTCATAGAAAAGAGTGATTAGATACTGGAACGGACTGCCCTGGAGGTGTTTGAGGGAATACTGGACGTGGCATTTAGTGCCATGGTCTAGTTGACAAGGTGGTGGTCCGTCACAGGTTGGACTCAATGATCTCAGGGCTCTTTCCCAATGTAATTGATACCGTGAATCTGTGAAAAAAGACCTCGACGATATAAACCACCGGTAACACTTCCAGAAAGGCGGTGCTGCTCCCCGCTACTCCCGCGGCGCCCTCAGGGGCTGAGGGCTGGGGGCGGGGCTGAGGGCGGTGGCCGCGCGCCCCCTCAGGCTGCCCGCGCGGCGCGTGTC
>WEIV01014380.1:251959-319205 GCA_013390005.1 Calyptomena viridis | reverse complement strand
GTGGTGAGGGGGGTCCCGGCGGGGCCGGCGCTTCGGTCCCGGCTCCTCTCCGCTCCGGCCCGGCGGGAGCGCGGTGAGCTGGCGGCTGCCGTGTCGCCTAGCAGCGGCATTCCCGTCTCCTCCCGCTGGAAGCTGTGGAGCCGCCTCTCTGGACGGAGAGATCCGCGTGCGCTCGCAACTTCCTCGTGACGGGCGAAGCGGGATTTCTTCTCCCCCGCGCCCTCCCCGGTACCGAAGGATCGAGTCTTTGTTCCAGGCTTTATCACTGGCAGTGTCACAGAAGCGGTGCGTGGATTAGAGCGGTGCAAAAGGTAGTTCGGTGCCTGAACGATGGGGCTCATCCCAGCATTGCCATTAGCGGGAGTGGGAAATCCTGTTTGCGTTTCAGTGTTTTTGGCAATAAACCCGTGGGTCACTCGGGCGGCGGCCTCTGTCCTGAGGTCGTAGTTCCTGAGCACGTGGGTCTTTGGAAGGTGGCTGAGACTGATGTACCTGTTACTGTGCGTAAGTGCTGCACAGGTGGGGTGGATTTTTTTATCCTAACCATGGCTTGTGCAGAGGACAGAATGTTATGGAATAGTTAACTTTATCAAGAAGAAAGTGACTTTTTTTAAAAAACTGCAAGTGCAGGAGGACTAAGAGATATATCTATCTGAAAGCTGTTTGGTGACCTGTGTGAAATGTCAGTAATACTGTCTTTGAGCCAACAGGATATTTTACCAGAACCGTCTTTGATCAACTCTTTTTTGTGTTAAGTGATGATGATCTCTGTGTCAGTGCACACTTGTTGCACCCTGAACAGAAATTCAGTTTGTAAAAGCTCTGAAATATAATTCCTTGTCTGCTAGCATGGCTCTCTTTCTCAGTTTGTGCTTTACTTCTGGAGAAGCAACTAAAAAGCTCTTACATGTCTTTTTTTCCTTCATCTTAGTATTTGAATTACACAGGATTTCTAATAGAAAATTTGCACTTCGTGCTGCAAGGGTTGCATAACACTTCCTATTACAAGATCCTGTTTTCAATTGCTAGTAACTTTTTGAGGCTATGTAGTTGGACTAAAACATTCCATGCCTTAGGCTTTCTGTTTTAACTTTATTAAACTTTGTTCAGTTTAGCTGTTTCTTAGCCTCCCTTGCTATTGGGAAAATATTTTGAAATCTGCTTAAAATTGAACAGTTCTGATCTTCCCTCTATCCTTCTGAACATAAGTAGGTTCCTTTGGAACAGCTGGGGGAAGGGAGAGGAAGTTAAAGCATGTAACAAATCTATCAGATCCAACTTTTTCTGTAATTCAAAAGCTTAGGGGAACCTTTTCAAGTTACAAATGTGAAAAATGCAGTTTGTTTATGATCAGAGACTTTAATATACAGTGGATACTTACTGATTCACATGTAAAGAACTTGTTCAGTTTTCTTCATAGTTTTCATGTGAGATTCTGCATGGACAAAAAACAAAACAAATGATCTTAGGTTTATAGGAGAACTGCTCTGCCTGCTGCTTTTGCCTAGAGTAGTAGAATGGATTAATAGAGTTTTCCCTCCCTGAATAGGCTTTTTCTGTCTTCCCAGAGTTTAAATCTGGAAGATTATTTTTGTTGTGATTCTTTGTATGCACAGTCGAAACCCAAGTCATATTGGAATTATAATCAGGGAGTTCTCTGTCCCCCCACCTTGTTTGGCAGGCTTTTTATAGTTTGTCTGCACACTGCTGCTTCCCCAGGGCTGCCCTGGGGCTGTTTTCCCGAGATGGATTTACTTGGGAGTATGAATCAAAATGGTCTGATAAAAGAAATCCATGTTATCTGCAAAATGGCTTTACTTATTGCAGCTTTTGGATACACTCATATGGTAAACATACTGATTATAAATAAATGGTTAGTAAAATAAGGAAGGCAGGTCAGGAGAAGTTGGTGTAATTGTTGAGACAGTTGAATACAGTATTAGAGTGTGAATTCCCCCTCACCACACAAGTTAGGCATTTAGGACAGATTTCGTGGTTAATGGTGTATTAATCTTTTGAACTTAATAAAGGATTGCTGATATGATGTTTCTGAACAAACAAAAAGAAGCTGGGATAAAAATGAACCTCTAACACTGTGCATACAGTGGGTTATTGTATATGTTGTTTGTAGGTATCTGAGTTGCAGTGCCTGAATCGAGCAGATGCAGTTGTCTTTAATTTCTCTGGTTCAGTCTTTCTTCTGTAGAAGTATCCTTCTGTACCCCTAGGACTTCTTAGGACTCGAGTGTTGAATTCACGACCACTAGCAAGGTCAGCAGGCAAAACCCGAAATAGTTCTGGATTCAGAGCAGGGTCTTTGCAGACTCCCCTCACAGCGCTCTTTGCCTCAGGCTGCTTGAAGCCATCAGCTGGGAGCGCTGGCAGCACCCGCGGGGTGGCTGTGCCTGCTCTGGCTCTTGTCGCTCGGGATACATCTGCCTTTGGACGCAGTTGCAGGTGTTGGTTCAGACCCGCAGGAGCGAAGGGACACAAGTACTGCTGTTTGTCTCTGGCACGGCAGTGTTAGTGCCGTGGTGCTCTGGAATGGCCGTGTGGAGGTGCAGTGCCCATACCTATGGGGCTTTGCCTGAGGGGCCTTCTCCTACAAAACTTTCGGGTCGCTAAGGCTTGGATTCTTTGGATTGAAAACTTTAATCAAGCATTTTCTGACGAGGTAGTCACTTCCACTTACTGTGCTTTTGTGACAATTGACTGCAATACTAAGTACAACATTTTCCAGCAGCAATTGTGGAATGATCTTTCAAAGACTGAAAGAAGAATTGTTGAATAGCTAATGCACTGTTATTTCTTTGGTTACAGGAGGAATTACGTTTTTTCAGTGGTTTGCTGTGTTAAAAATGGAATTGCTAAAGACTTGTCCAGTATTTACTTCTGTTTTCTATTAAAATACCTGCTTGCACTGTATGGTTTTGGAATGGCATTCAATAAAATGACTCTGCTTGTCTATATACATATATTTCATAACCAGTTTAATTAAAACATTTCTGTGTGTCAGAGTTCTTGCACTCTCACCCTGAAATAAGGACTTCTTATTTTCCTTTGCTCTTTTTGTGTTGCCTAAGTAACATTCTCAGTTAAATAGATTTTTAGACCTGTTGTGTCTATTATGTTTAATCAGTTTCAGGAATCAAACTAGAAATGGAAACTTCTCACGGGCAAAAATACACTTCCCACTTGAATGCATTTTCCATTTCAGTTTTCTCAGTCACTTGAGAACTGTCCTATGTAGAACAAGTGTTCTTGTTTACTGCAGGTCACAGAAGATTTCTCATAAGCATATGGTTGGTCATTCTGGAAAGCTTTAGACCTTTAGGATCTGCTGCTGGAGTAGGTTGTTTATGGTTATTTAGCTTTTAGCTGATGAACTGTATGTCTGGGATACATGGTTTGTCTTCTTTATTTTTTATTTACACCTTACCCCACAACCCTTCCACGTTGCTGGCTTTTGGAGGTGATGCTGATGACCAGAAATCTTTCAGACATTACTTCAGACACTGACACGGGCTAGTCATCCTCTGGATTGTTTCTGACAGAAACAGTAATTTTGTTTGGCTTGTTTGTGCCTGACCTTGAGGCAGCTCCGTGCTTCTGTTCCTCTTCAAACCTTGTAGTCTCCCCAGCACCTGTGTACGAGGTGTCTGCTCCATCTGACTATTCCTGTACAGGTACTCAGATAGGAAAAGGTAGCTGTGCATGACTCTGTGCTTCAGACATGCTCTGAATTGTTTGTAGGCTGTGAAGGCCTTTACCATTGCAAGGCATGTTCTGGAGTCCAGTGTATCTGGATTACACTTAAAGAAATAGTGATGCTTGCTGGCTTCCAGTCTTAAGAGGTTTTCTGGTTTTGTTTTGGGTTCGTTTGGTTGGGGTGTTTTTTTTGAACAGCAATATAATTTGTGTGAATGTGGTGGTTTCCAGAGGCTATTTTATCTACCTGGGTTTGTTTTGTGTTGTTTTTTTAAAGCCTTTCTTTCACACTGAACTAACAAACACTAAGTGGGAGTTGTGGATACTGGATTGCACATGTTGAAAAATTGCTTGGCGGTTGGTTGAGGTTGGTTTGTTGTGTCGTTTTTTGTGGTGATGATTTCTGGGGGTTTTTTTATTCTTTTGGGAAGAGGGTAACTCCATTAGTGGACTCGTGTTTTCTCAAATATTTTCCATCATTTGCAGTCAAGTGGAGGTGTTAAATACAATCTGTAATAATACCCAGCATTTCCTGAAGGATGAGACTTTCTTATTTATGACCATAAAATGCTCCTATGGTATTAATTAATTAATGTTTAAGCTGTTTTAGTGAGTTAGTGAGACTGGTCTGTAACTGACAGGTGGAATTTAATGACTTTGGTTATGTTTACAAGATTGATTAATATAGTTCTGTAATAGGATTTTTTCTGAATCTAAAACTTGCTGTGCCTGTTTTGAGAGAATTTGTTCAAAGACAAATTATTTAGCTCTGTTGGTCAGTGTAGAGGGGAAAGAGTGCTCTCTGGGTTGTGAAGCAATGACAAAGACAGCAGTCTCCTTCCCATTTTCCCTTTTTTCAATGTCTCCTAACAAATGTGTCTGCCTCACTTGCAGGGTCTGATTATTGCAGGAACTACTTTTCTCCAGCTAAGGCTTCCCATTCTGTGGGAAATGCTCCCTTCCAAATGAGAACTTTATTATCATAGACATGATATGAAGTTTAAGAAAGCCTTGATATATAGTTCCTGATGTTGCCAGAATCTTTGAAGGTGATAGTGCTATACTGTTTTGTCATTGTAATAGCTTAGATGCTCTTTTCTTGGCTTTAGTGGTAGTTGATTCTTGACCTATCTAACTGAAACAAAAGAATAACAGGATGTTATTGCCTAGAGGAATTGTTTACAACCAAGTGTTCTCTGTTAGACTACTCAGTCATTTTTATATTGGCTTCCTCAAAAAAAGCTGTCTGGTAGTCCAGCAGATACCACCATTTTATGTTTTACATTAGATTAATCATCCTGGTTTTGGTGTTTCCTTACATCCTGTGTGACTCATTTCACAGTATATTGAAAAAACCAAAACTAGAACCAAATATTAAAATAGGAAAGCAAATACAATTAATTTTTTAATGCTAATCAAATCTATACTCTGAATAACCATTCCACTCAATAAAAGCTTTCTCTTCTATTGGATTTTAATTTATCTGATTTTTGTCTCTTACACGTTAAGCTGCTTTTTCTGTAGAGTAGGTTTTTATCTGACTCTAATCAATCACCTGCTGCTGACTGAGGTGTGTCAAGAATCATTGTTCAACCTCAGAAGTGGATTGCATCTTGCTGGAAACTCCTCTGAAGGTGTTTGGAGTGTCTACAGTAACATTAGAGAGAGCCTTTGTAGCCACCAAACTAGATTGTAGCATTTTGTGGTTTATTGCTTCGAGTGAAGGAGAAGAGTTGGAAGTGCAATTCATTCATAGTTGAATTATTTGGTGTTGCAGATGTGAGTGACTGACAAAGCTAAATGCCTCCTGCTCATGTAAAATTATAGCATTGCAATGCACAACTTGAAAAACTGAGCTTTTTCACCCCTTCCCCTGCCTCAGGTAATCAGGCAGTAGCTTAAATTTGCAAGGTGACAAATCACAACTCTTTGTGGTAGCATTGTTTTTTGAATCTTAGCACATTTAGTTTGTGTAGGACATACTTTATGCTCATGCTGCCATGGAACTGACAGTGTGCTGGCTGCTTGCACATCTGTCTGTCCGTGCCTGGGCACCCTCACAGACTGCAGCTTCTTTGGGGGCAGACAAGGATCACACTTCACTGTCTGTGGTTTGTTCAGTGTTTTGTGCTATAGTCATCAATGTCACCCTTTCTTAATTTGTGCCTTCTTTCTCACAACTTCTTCCTTCTTATGCGTTTTCTTTTGTCTTCTGCTCTGTCTTGGACTTCTATCACTAAAGCAGCAGTATTTCTCCCATTTGTCATTAGTGTTATTTTGCTCCCATGTGAATTTGGAAAGGATGAGTGTGAAAATGGACAGTGTTAATACTTGTCTTTTGTAATTATTGACTGCAGATGGCCATAGCCCAGGCAAAACCACTGGATTCTCAAAGTTGTGAGCAAATTTTAAACTCCTTTTAAGCCTAACATTTCTTTGCAAGTGCTGCTTTCTTAACCAAAATGAACAGGTTGAGAACTTCTCACCTTGATATATATTTATTGAATATAGGTATGTTCATAATGTCATCTGTGGAAATGAAACACTCTTCACTTCTGGAAGTGCCACTTTATTAGTTTAACACTTGCTTTGCTGTTCCAAGAATACATTTTAAAACTATTTTGATAGGCATACATAAAAAGATTTCTGTTTATGATCAGTTGAAAGAATCACAAGCTGGCAAGCATTATCTTTGAAGCTTTAAGTTATTAATTGTCTACATACTGGCTCAGAAACCTTCTATTTCATCATCTTGTTACACAGTATCTGTTAATACATAAATTATTAGTGGTTGTGAAAATGGCATGTTTTAGCAGTCCCAGCTATTTTGACCAATTTGTCTTGAATATGTCCATTTAGAATATACTAATATGATTAACAATAGAATAATGATAAAACCTGGAAGTTGATAATGATAACTGTCTTGCTGACTCAGCTGTGTAAAGGATGTTTTGTCTGACTTAATCAGACCAAGAAGTTTTAGATAGGTCAATCTCTGTAATATGTCGTAGCCTTATTCTAGCACCCCTTAGCTTTAAAACATTATATAACCCCTGAAAACAATTTAAGCTTGAATTTGTTGGGAGCAGACTAACTGATACAAACATTGTATACAGCCACTTCCTGGTAAATTCAGTAGTTTTAACAAATACTTCTTGCTTTTGCACATCGTTTTTACCTGGTTCATACTGGGTTACTTGTATTCTCGAAGGGAACAACTCAACAGTTCAGTTGTAACATTATTGTGTTCTTGTTTGTTTGTTTTTGCCTCCAGCCTCTGAAGTGGTGTCTGGCAGAAGTTGTCAGAAGAAGCTGAACAAACAGTCCCTGTGCAGCTCAGTGCCCAGAGCTGCTGCCTTTGGTGGGCTGTGTGTGCATGTCTGTGTCACAGAGATGAGCACTGAACCTGGGACACTCCCCGGGTGTGCTCCAGCTCCTCGTCTGTACACGTGGAACAAATTCAAGACTGACCCCTTCAAGTTAATGTCAGGACTGTAAAAGCGTGGGTGGACATTTATATGCAGGAAGAGACTCGTGGGGAGATAAACTGGGCTGAGAGCAGTTTCCTAGACAAACTGCAGTGCTGCTAGACAGAGCTGGTGTGATCCTGGTTCCTGGCTGGGTGCCTGTCCCTCCTCTGCCATGAGAACCTCTGAGAGCACGGCAGTGGTGTAAAACAGTAGCAAAGGGAGCTTGAGGGTGTCTACAGTCACCAGTATGGAAGAGTAAAAGAGATATAGGCTGCAGCCTGTGTATTTTTTGGACCACAAAAACACTCGTGTTGCAGCTGCTTGTGGACCTATAGGAGTTACTGATACACAATTTCTTGTATGTATGGCCACAAAGGAGACAAATAAGGATCTTCTGACCAGGGTGAATGAAGAAGAAAAGGTTCAAAATTGCCTTTGAAACCACAAAACTTTCATTTTGAATCTATTTCCTGTGGATGCCAAAATCAAGTAGCTGTTGCTTTATCTCCACGTGGAGCTTGTATCACCTAATTTTTGTCTGCGTGACATGAGTTTCAGACGGTCCTGGAACTCTTTGGGTGTTTGTTGCTTTCTGGGATCAGCTGTGTGGGGCAGCTTTGTTGAGCCATGGCAGCAGTTCCTCAGCAATTCTGCCTGTCATCAGCGAGCGGGGAGGAAAGGTCAGATGGTCACAGTGCAGCCCCGTATCCTGTCAGCAGGACTCTGCCTCTTCAGGATGTGTGGGATTGGAGTGTGATGGGTCCTTCCAATGTCAGGCACTTCTGACTGTGTTTGGATTGAGCTGTCTGAATTTCTCCTGATGTGCCTTGTGCACTGGTGTGACCACAGAACAGGGAACCTTATCTCCTGGGATTAAGTATTGCCCTGGCACTTTAGTGTGGGTTTTTTTCTGGAGTTTCTAGAGTCCATGGCTTGGGAAATGAAGAAGTGGATCCTTCAGCATTGCTTATCAGTTTAAAACATACAAAAAGGGGTGTGGTGACTTTTGGCAGTCAGAGCAGTTAGTCAGAAAAGTGAAAGTGAAAAAGATTGTAGGGAAGGTTGTTGTGAACAATTCAGGAATTTTTTGAAACTGTTTTTGTTAATCTAGAAAGGTATTTCTGCATGGCAGCTCACATGTGGATGTTGGCTTGCTTAGTTGTTCTGCTGGGCTAACTAAAATCCTGTAGCTGTCCTAGTTTGGCACTGACCCCAAATAAACAACCTCTCTTTCAGTAAGGCACATTTAAATCAACCTTCAGCATGCCAGCATTGGGTTTTTGGCTTCTAGTGTCCTGAGGCCAAGTACAAAGTAATTTGTCTTTCTATAAAATAGCTTTCATATCTCTATTATGATACAAGTAAGCAAATCATGTGATTAAGTCATCTTTAAAACCTCAGGAGCGTGGATCCTATTTCTGGGATCTCCCCCGTGGACTGCATTGATGCCCTATTGAGCCTGACTCCAGAATGCCTGCACACAAAAGCGTCTAATTGTCGATGCTTCTCTCATGCTTGAATAATGGAGCTTGTGGTCAAAGCAACTAAATGCAGATACAAGAAAAGCCATTTGTCTTTTAGGGCTGTGTGTCCTACATCAACATCTACTCTTGGTCTTTTTCTGAGGAGGAAAAGGTGGGACTGTTTGTCAGGCTGGTTTCTGTCGGGTGGGTCCCATGGGCTGTGACTGAGGACCCTCCTTGGGTCGGGGTTGGGTTGTGCTGCACTGAGTGAAGTGCAGAGGAGCTCAGGGAGAGCACAAATACACGTGGGACTCCTCAGCTTGAGTCCTCTCAGAAACTCACTGAGGTTGAATGTCACTGAAGAGAAGTAAATGATAGAAGATGAGTTGGACGCTGTTTTACAATGTAAGATAAGGGTGGATATTTAGGATATTTATTATACAGTAACAAGGGCTCTTAATTTGATGACAACATGGTTTTTTACTTATTTTTTCTTAATTCTGGACACTTCTGTTGCCAACATAAAACACACTGATAATGTTATGTACCCTAAAAGCCTGATTTTGAAATCTGATTTTGAAATTTTGAAATCTTAGGCCGCCTACTAGTCAGTGCTGGGTGAGGTTGATTTTTAGGTCTTTCTTTTCTGAACTGTTAGATTTTCTAGTAGGAGATCATGTTCTTTGAGGTGAAGGTAGGAGATTGACTTGTGATTTGGCTGGAATTGTTTTGGATGATTGACAGTTTTGTCAGTAAGTGGACATGGTAGATGTTCATCTCGGTTCCCAGGCAATCACTTCTAACTGTAGAGGGTAGGAGAAACTTGCTTACTTCTTTATTTTTTCTTTTTAGTTAGTGCTCTGCTTTCAGTTTTATGTCATTAGCCAATAGTGTCTGCCTCAGGATTAGCATGCAGTTCTCTCCATTAGTTTAAGAACCACTCCAGCTGGGATTGGTTAGGGAGTCCAGTCCTGTGGTTATGTGGGAGACCAAAGATAAAGCATCCTTATTGCTTCCTAGGAGTCTCCTTTAGCAAATACTTCCAGTAGTATGTGGAATTTAGGAAGGCCCCAGGGGCAACATCTGCTGCTCCACCTATTGCTCTTGGTATCTGTTTAACTCTTTTACCACCTGGCTTGGATCAGCTTTCCTTACAAGTGTCTCTGGCTCGCCATCCCCTACAAACGGCCCTTCATCTTTTTGCTTCATCTTTTGAGGAGCTTTTTGCTTTCCAGAGAAATAGTGTTCATTTGTCCTTTTCCTCTCACATCATCACAGCTGTTTGGATTGTTCTCCTCCCTCTTGAATTCATTACCTTGTCAGATGAGCCATGTAAGACTGTACAGCTGTGTTAATTAACAGGAGTGCAATCACTTATGTCACCCTTGTAAAGCTAATTTCTATAATGTGTAATTGAAATACTTTTTGGTTTCTTGCAAACCTCATACTCTGCTGACAGGTCATGTCAGAAATCCCGATATTTTGAGTGTGACCTCTTTGTGCTGTTAAATAAAAATGGATGCAAGAATTCTTTATTCTTGCCTTTTTTCCCCTGAGTTCGTCACTGCTTTATTAATCTATTCCAATAAATTTGATACCATTTTCATTTTGCCCAGGAAATAAGTATTGTCAGAGTCTATTTCCCACCCTCAGATGGACGCCAGGATACCAGTAGATGGAAACTTGTGTGATCCAAATGCTTTTGTGTGGGTTCTCAGTGCACCTGGCTTGACTGCCTGGTGGGTTGTAAATGGCAACTCGTTCTTTGCATCCTCACAGGTCATGCACCAAAAGTTATGCTGCTCAGAGTGTGTTCTCACAAAGGTCTTGGCTTACTCTGTAGGAAAGGCATCTTGGAACTGCCAGCTGAGAAACGTGGGAGCTGCTCATGGAAACTGCTCCCAGTGGTCTCCCTCCTGTTGGCAGTTGGGAGCAGTGAAGTTGCTGGGCTGTATCCCTTTGGCAGTGGCAGCTTGCCCTTACCATTGCCCTGGGTGTGCTCTGCAGTGTGTGCAGACCACATCCCATCCAAGGCTATTGCGAGGCTGTCTGGGGAAAGGGGTGCTTGCTGCTGCTGGAACAATTCAGAATTTGGGAAAGAAGTCTGGCAGGAACAGTTCTCCGCTAGGTTAGCAGGCCTGTCCTGTGGGATTTTAATTTAAAGCAAAAGCCCACTCCCATAGAATGCCAAGAAACTGAATTATTTTAAAAATCCAAAGCCCTACTGTATTGACATTTTTTTGAATTCTGTGTTTACCATCACATGTGGATATGATGGTGGTCAGATTTTAAAAGGGGTAAAAGTAGAATAAGTTTGCTACTGATAGAGCTGTTTCTATTAGGCAAAGTAACTACATTACTTAGTTATAGTTTTCAGTGTAAAAATTAGGGCAATAATTGCTTTTAGCTTTATAAATTAAAAATAGATCTGAAAAATAAATCTGAATGCAACTTGAATATGTTACTTTGTATTTAAGGAGAACACACGAATTGTCAGAGTGAAGGTTATAGCTGGAATTGGCCTGGCCAAGAAGGATATCTTAGGAGCCAGGTAAGAACATGTTGTTAATGTATTAAGGGACAGCTGCTTCTTTATTTTCTTTCTACAGCTGTTTAGTTCTTAGTAAATCCTGCTGTGCATCTTGCAGAAAAAAAAATCAGAACCGTTTTAACTGGTAACTGTGTAAAATTATGGAAAACCATATAAACGTGAAGATACCTTTTTTTCTTGTCCATGAGTCACTTGGACAGATCTTACATTGGCAAACAAAGTGTGGGAATGTTTCATTCTCTGCATGGTAAAATAGTTCTTCCATGAAGGGCAGGTCCATGTATGTATTTTACTTCATATAGACTGCAGCTAAAATAACAAGAATTTAGTTACAGTCAAAATTGCCTCGTCTGTGCTTTAAAGACTTGGAATGAATGCAATACTAAGCACTGGTAGCAACAAGACTGTTGCAACTCAATTTTTATGCAGAAGAAGAGCATCCACCAACTCTATAGATGTAGTAGACCCGTGACAGTGACTGCAGGTTCCAGGTTTGTACGAATTAAAAAGTTAACAATCCATATAAGGGAAGAAATAATAAAAAAAAAAAAGTGGCTTAACATTTAGTAAAGCAAAGATCAGGCTTCTGAATTTGTAATTGAGATGCTGGCAAGTGGCAGAATGCAGTTCATACTAAAGCCACTTTTGCTTTTGGCCCTTACACAGAGGGTCTAGAAAAGTACTGATGGGTTTAGTACTAGTTGTGCCATCAGCTGCTTTGGCACATGTGCAGGAATGTCGTTATTTTAGCACTAACAAAATTGCTATGTCTGACATCAGTTTAACATTACGAAAAATTCTCTCCTGATATTCATATTTTCCCTAAATCCAGACAGTCTTCCTTCAATTTTTGTGATTTTGGTGTGTGATTTTTTTCTTGTTACTTCAAACAAAAATAAGTCAGGTCTTTTCATCATAACTTAAATATGTGAAAACCATATGCTCTTTTTCTGTATGGCAGACACTCTTGGTCACCTTTCGTTACTAGTCTGTTTGAGTAATTGACTGCTTTGACTCTGTTCAGAAAAAATAGATATTCATATGTTCCATTTATTTTGTACCACAGGAAGGGAAAAGGCAGTAGGACATTTTAAGCAACCATATTAGAACAACTTAATTAACAGAAAAATTCAGGTTAAACTTAAGCTCCATTAAACTGATAGAATGTGTAGTAAAAATATTGTATGTTCAAGGAGGTACCTCAAATTCGAGATGTTGAAACCAAAATATTTAATACTTCAAGCTTTTTCAGTCACAGCTGATTTTTTTTCATGTATGTCTTGTTGAAATGAGAGAGGATTTATTAAATCTGTTCTCCTGTTAAATGTAAAAAAGGACAGAGATTGTAATGTTATACAGAATATAAAATGGCATAGTATGGTCATAATCAGTCATAGTGTTTAGTTTTATCCCTAAAACTTTAGGAAATAATTACAAGTGTATATTCATAAGTTAACTGTGACTCCTAGTTTCATATCATAAGGTAACTGTGACTCCTAGTTTCATAGCTTCTGTTAATTTAAGCCTTTTAAAACTTGACTGCTAATGGTGCTGACCAAAAAGGACATACAACAGCATACTTACCTTTTTTCCCCCCTCCCAGTGACCCCTATGTGAAAGTGACAGTGTATGATCCAGTGAATGGAGTCCTTACCAGTGTTCAGACAAAAACTATTAAAAAGGTTAGTTGTCTTATCTTGGTGGGTGTGGTGGGCTTGGGTTTTACGGTATTGTGTCGGGTTTATTTAAAATCAGACCCTGGAGGAAAAGTTAACGCTACAGGAAATACAAGAACTAATAGGTCATTTGAGTGAGTGGACATGGGGAAAGGAAAGTTCCATGACCTGTTCTGTTTCTCTGTTCGTGGCATTATTGTGGTATTTACTCTTCAATAAATTTATTGAAAGGTAGAGGAAAAACTAAGGAATATAAGGTGAGTACTGATTCAAAGTTACATTCATTAATGGGAATCCTGGATTGTTCTGATTTTCTGAGATCTTTTAATGGTATAAAAATCTCTCTTTCTTGCTGTAGAACATTTTTTTAATGTTAAAAACATGAACACAATTTGTTGTGTTTAAATATCAAATAGCACCATTCACCTGAATCATGATAGTACTTGTTTTTCTAGAGTACCTGCAGGAAAAAGGTCAGTCTTAGTACTGCTAACTTACCTTAGATTAACTAAAAATTGAAACTGTATACATGGGAGGGAAAGTACTCTTCTACATTGTTGTTCTTGGATACGATCTGTGATTGATGGCATGAGGTCACTCATGCATTTTTCCCTTCATATTGATAATTGTTACATTAAACTCTCATCATAGCTAAACTATCTAGTATTTTTAAAATTAATCATGATTGAAAGATGTGTTTAGTTGAGCAGGTTGTGTTTGGCCCACCTGGTCTGTCTAGATTATGTTGCTTAGAGATTTGGCATTTGCTAAGAGTTCATTATTTCAAGATCAACATATGTTTGCATGTAAGTAATGTGGGTATTGAACTGAGAAGAAGGCAGTGATTATTACTGAAGAGACATATCATAAATTAACTTTTTTTGACTGTCTAATGCACCTTCTGTGCATCCACAGCATTGCCAAAATCTGAGAATACTTGCATAAATTGGCTTCATTCTGCATTAAACAGTACAAGACACCTCTGACTCTTAACTACAACATCAAGATTTAAGCTTTTGTACTTTTTTTTGAAGTGAATTGTTATGTGGATTAAAATAGGTGTAAAATACCAAAAAAGACACCAGCACAGAATTGTCAATAGAATTAATTCTCTCTTCCTTTTTTTTTTCTTCCTCCCCACATAGTCAATAAATCCAAAGTGGAATGAAGAACTCTTATTTAGAGTAAGTGATTCTATTTACAGCCTTATTACCTGTTGGATATTATAGTAACACATTGGGGAAAAAGTACTGACTACTCTCCCTACTTCAGAACATCTTCCCTAATTCAGAGATAAGTCTGTAATTAATGTTGTAAAAGGCTCACAGAGTGCTTTCCTTAGAAATATATTTATTAACTCTTGCAATAATAAAAATGTTACATTTTCAATCCTGATGTTGCCTTCTTTATTTTGTGAATGTTTAAAAACATGAACATGGATTTAAAACCAGTTTGGGATAGCACCAGTCATGGCTGATTGGTTCTGGTAGAGACGTGTTGCACAGTGAAATGGCAGCAAGGTGTAGATTTGCTGTTTGGTATAGATCTTAGGTATTTCTTTACTCCTGCATAGACATGGAGATTTGGCTTAAGACAAATGCTGGAATTGAGTATATGTATTAACTGTTACTGTACATCTTTTTCCTAGGTTAATCCTCAGAAACACAGGCTCCTGTTTGAAGTATTTGATGAAAATCGTTTGGTAGGTCTCTTTGTGTTGATATTGCAATGTATTAAAGACTTGAACAAAATAAGTTTATCAGGATTCATCATGGCTAAAAACCCCACACCAAGCAACCTTAACTTCTGTAATGAAACCTATAGCTCACGGCAGACCTGATTAATTTCCTTATCTGACATTACCACACTTTTGCAAAGCTCTGAAGCAGTTACGTTATTGCTCTAAACTTCTAATGTTCTTTAACTCATGAAAGCATCATTGTTTTATAGTGCTGTTCACGTGATGTGCCAAAGTTTTTGATGACTCTGAAAGCTCCACATTGAATGTTTATTTTTCCCACAAAAAAAGCAGTATTGGCAATGGAGGTGTCTCTACATGGTGTGAGCAGTAGCATGAAAGCAAGCATGTGTGCATTTTCTTTGGAATTCTCAAGAAGTGAACAATGGATTGTGATCTTGTGGATAGGTGTCTCTCTGAATGGCAGGTCATTGGTGGTACAGGGATAGAATGTGCACTTATTATCTCAGTGAAATCAAAACTCTCATTTTATGTGTGAAGGTGTCTACTTACCTGAAGTGTCTGTGTGTTTTAGTGTAAATGAATAAACTTGTACCGGTACAATCGTGCCACTTGCATCCATTTCACAGACATTCCTTTTCACTGGAATATACACTTTTTCCTTCTGCAGTAGTTTGAAGCTGCAGACTAGGAGGGGTTGAGTGCTCTTGCACTCCAAACACGGTTTCGTTCCGAACAGCTGTTATAAAGGATCTCTTTGTGCTTTGTGCTTGAGCAGTGTGTTGGCCATGAAAAACATTATTTTTTTTTCCTAAAGCTTTCTGCATATGTTCAGTAATCCATTGTATGCTTTATAGAGGTGCTTGTCTGCTAAAATTAGGAGAAGCAAAAGTGTATGTAAATAAAAGTACAAACCATAGAATAATTAGATTAAAGAAAGAGGAGTCTTGTTTCTTAGTTACAGGTGTTACACAGTGCCCAAACCACTTACTTCTTCCCTGTCCCAGTTATTTCAAATATGGTGTCTCTTTGATTTATTTAAAAGCAATGTTAAAGGGGATCACCAGCATTCGTGGCTTACACGGGTGGTTAAATATGGTTTTTCAGGATGCTCAGATTTTCTTCTGGACATAATGTTTTGGGCTGCAGTGTATCCTTCATGAGAGCAAAGTGCTTTGTCCATTGGACATCTCATTGGAACATTACTGCCACCGCCTGGAAGCCACGGGGCATAATTAGAAAGCCGGATTCCTGATTTTTTTGGGAGAAGACCAGTGTTTTCTTTGTGGTTTACACCAAAAGAACTCCTTTGCATTCCTTCTCTAACCTAGAGTAGATAAGTTGTTTGACCTGTTTGCTTATGAGAGGGGAACCAATTAAACATTTTATTGGTATCAACTAGGAAATGGTGCTTTGTTTCCCATGTTTGATTATATTTAGAGATCAAAGCATCATGACCTCATCAGTCACTGTATAGTTTTACAAAGAAAACCCCTGTATTTTTCATTGTTTCCATCTCCTCATTTGGTGAACAGGCCATCTCCCTATTTCTCTTTAGCTTGCTCTGAGAAGCACTTTTATCACAGATGTCTTGAGCTGTTTTAAGTAAAACAGACTGTTGCCTGAGCTGTGATTGTTGTTTAGCATTGACAAATTCCTCTGCTTCTGTTAATTCATCCTCACATGTCAAAAATCATAGTTGTCTTGGTAAGCAGCTCTGATCAAAAGTTGTTTAATTTTTCATTTAGTGGGCTTCAGTGTTCTTTAATCTAGCTCTTGGATGACTTTAAATTCTGGATGCAAGCAAGCTGATAAATCTGAAATATTCTTACATTTGTGAGACTGTCCTCCCAATGGATAATTTCCTCTTTACAAAATTTTATCCCAAGTGCTTTCATTCCCTGTAACTTTTGGGGATAAATGGAAGCCAGAAATCTCTGCTTTTTGTTTTTAAAAAGTGTTGTTTTCTTTAAAACCAGCCTCAAAACTTTTCTTCAATGTTTGGCTTAAATTCAAAGTCTTGCTGTATTGGTTATATCACTAACAATTGGAGTTTTAAAATCTTACTGTAATGGCTTTGAAACTTTTCAAAGATCACTTGTCTTGGATTTGGTAAGGGAGCACTAAATCTGGTTTGTTCTGACTTGTTGCAAACCCTTAGTAGAATAAAGGGCTTGGGCAGTTTGTGGAGTCTTTAATTATGGTTGTCTTTAAAAACATACTAGAAAAATCTGTCAAGAAGGACAGTGAGATCACTTAGGAGGTGAATCGGTGAAGGGACTAGATGACTTTTTGCTCTGTCCTTCTGTCTTAGAATAACTTGTCACAGTTATGTATATTACAAACAAAGTGCCAAAATCTGTTACTGATACCAAAGAAGTCAATGCTGTCAAGATTTGAATGGCACTATTGGTATTTTTTTAAAAATTACTAATTTTTAGTTTATGCCAACTCTAATTCAGCAAGATCCAGTTTTGCATTTTAAACACCACTTTATGCTGTCTAAGGAAGTGTAGTTGGCTGGCTATACCTGTACATTTGTTGTTGGGGAGAAAAGGCCCCTTAAGAAACACTTTTTTTACTCTTCACTCCTGTATATTAGGGTGGCTTGTAGCTGGTTTTTGTGAGGTTTTTTGTTTATTAGTTTAGATATATTACTTGAAGTTCAAATGTAATTTTTTTAAACTGACCAAAAGAATCTTTTACAGTATTTTCTTTTCCTCTTCTCTCCCCATCCCAGTCCCCCACCAACATACAACATTAGAAGAAGTCTTGTTGGTTAAGCATAATGAAATAAATGAAATGTTGTATTTGTTGGCTTTTTATGAATAAGCTAGTATTCATTTATTGCTGCATTCTAATAATGGAATTCAGGTAACGGAGGTTAAGTAAGCCCTGGAGTATAATTAGAAAACAAATTTGTTGCTTGCAAACAAGGTACTGTGAATTTGATTCTTGACACTTTTTTGGGAAGGCAGTATAAATGTTAATTTTACTGCCTTCTAGCTTAAAATACAGTAAAGGTTAAATAAATATAAAGCAGAAAAAACTCTAGTAGTATGACCTATAAAAGTATAAATGGCCTACTGTTCTCTTCTGTTTGTACTTTTTCAGAAGCACTAAGTAATTTCTTGTTAGTGAAGTAGTGTTCAGTACTGCATCATGTATGGCTTATGTATGCAAAAGTACATTCATAGCCAGATATTTGTGTTTTTCAAAACAAAACACACAACAAAAAAAATCCCATGAAACAATAACATTCAAGATTGTCTTTTTTCAAAAGTCCCACTAGGTGCCAGCAAAGGACCTTTTCACATTATATGAGCCAGGAAACATTTTGTAGGAATTCTGAATCCCATTACTCTTGTAAGAGCTGACAGTATATTAACTTCTTGACATGCTGATCATTTTATTTAAAAAATAAAAACAAAAGCCAAAAATTAACTAACTATGAATGCATGAGACAGTTTGTGTATCATTATACAGAATAGCTTTCTCCTGTAATAGTGTTTGGTAGTGCTGTTTATCTGTGTGCATACTTAGCTCAGTGTTGTCAGGTTTGCATAGCTGGTCATGTATCTGCAAACCATATTGAACTCTAATGATTGTGTCCTTGTTGTGGGCTTCCAGCAAGCAGGATGAGGTAGTTCACTTTGTAAGAGTAATTGCTTTCTGTCTACCTTTAACCGCTGTAGTTTGAAAAGGTCACAATAGAAATAGAAAGTTAACATGGTAGTCTGAAAATAAATGCCAAATTATTAACCAGAATAACTTTCTGTGGCTCCAGTTCAGTTGCATCTCATAGAAAAATATTAATTACTAGGCAGGAGAGAGTTCTACTATGTTCAAATCTGTAGAAAATGTGATTGCTTAGCAGCATGTGGATTGCAAGATAAAGCCAGATTTCTCTCAAGTTTTATTTAAATAGCATTAGAAAACCTTTTTCTTAAGGGGGAGGAAGCTTATTTCACTGGTTTATGCATAATTCAGACCTCAGCAGTTTGCTAGCATGGTTACTATTTGGAAATTCAATCCTGGACTTGATACTCAATTATATGGGACTTCATTCCTACCAACTTCCTGTAATTCTAAACCTATGGGTAAAAATATTAGTAGTCATACGCTGCTGAGGAAAGTACGGACACATTGACTCAGCTAGTGCAGCTGCAGCAGGCACTGCTGGTTTCAACTTGGACGTTCTGGAAGCTTATTATTGTGTTCATTTATGCAAATTACAGAAGGTGTAATAGAAACAAGGCCAGTAGTGTTTGTCAGTGTGTTGCAGCTGAGGTCCTTGGAACATAAGTGCTTTTTAAGTGAATGCTTTCTGACTGCAAGCAATCAACGACAGTCCAGAAACTGCAGTTCAAGGAATGGCTGACATTTCAAGAGGTACTTTTTTTTTTTTTTAAATGCTAGTGTCTTGTAGAAATTAGGACAAAGACTGCAACTTTTGTGGGCTTTTACTGTTGTGATGTACTAGCTCTGCGTTCTGTGCAGCTGCCTGTAGCCTTTCAGCTGAAGAATCTTTGTGGTTTTCATTTGCTAACATGCATGGAAATGAGAACAAATGGCACGGCGGTTAAGATTGCATTTTGCTACCCAAAGAAGTAACACAGATCCATTATCAGAAACCTCTGAAGATGTTTTGGATAGTAATAATTTTATGTACTTCCAAAAATCACAGAATTCTGCACCTAATGTTACACAAGTGAAACTGACTCCTAGACGAGTGGCTTATGCACCTGTAGTGCAACAAATAAGTAATCAGGAAAAAAACACAACTATTTCTTCACTGCAAATAAAAAAGAGCAGTTCACTGCACATTTCCCTGCAGTCTAGAAAACATAATGGGTGTTCTCGGTTTGGTGATGGTGAAGACACTTCATTCCTTGGGATTGGTAACGAAGGGAATTGTGGCGCGAGGATTGTGGTTGATCACCGGTCTAACGAGAGCCTTCTGAGCAATGCTGCTCTGTGCAAAGGCAGCCTCAGCAGTATTGCAGCAAGTGACAGTGGGTCGTTCAGCAGTGCTGGCAGTGACTACGGATCATGTGCGAGTACCGCTAGTGATGGAGGTTCCTATAGTAACAGTGTCATCAGTGACAGTAGCAGTGGCACCCTTTGGACAGGTGACAGCACTTTCTGTAGTGTTGTACATGGTGATTCTTCATACAGAAGCACTGCAAACAAATGTAATCCCTACAGGAGCAACTCATCTCAGGAAACTCTGTGTAGAAGTAATACTGCTTTTGACCAAGATGCTTTGTCAGTGAGGAAGAAAACTAAGATTCCACTGCGACGTTGTTCATCACTGGTTATTTTCCCTAGGAGTCCTTCCAGTACTCCTCCAGCTTCTCCAGTAAGCTTAGGTCAACTGCCACATAGAGGCACCTATCAAACATCTCATAAACTGATTATTTCTCCTAGTGAGCTGGCACAAAAAGAAGATCAAACCATTTCTAAGGGATTCCTTTCAACAGCAGTCAATGGACTTAGACTGTCTAAAACAATTTGCTCTTCTGGCGAAGTCAGAGACATTCGACCGCTTCATTTGAATACATCGTTACAGGACAAAAGTAAAATTTTGAGTGGTTCTGAGCAGGCAACTTGTGAAGAGGTATCTGATGGCTTCTCATGTGTTTCAGTTCACCTCACTCAAAGACCATTTGCATCGAGCAGTGATCTGGTTAATGGCTATTGCAGTCCAGAGTTAAATCTGAACTCGTGTGGAAAATACCCTCATCTAAAACTGGAACGTAGCACATCTGCATGTCTGCCCTCAAAAATAGATTCAGAATATCAGATTAATATAAATGAACTAGAAAGACCGACCACACAGATGAGCAAAAGTCACCATGTTTTGCAAAGAAGTGTTTCATTGGAAGGATCACGAAAAAAAGTTTCTTGCTGCTTATCCAGCCTTAAGTACAAGTGTCATAGTGCAAGGACGTCTCAGTTGCACATACAGTTCAGACCTGGAAATGAAGGAAAAACAACTGGTGTTAAGAAAAGATATGGAACCTGTAAAAGGGAAATGTCGAGCACTTTGTGGAGGCCCCATAAGGTGAGTGTTCTGGTTTATAGAAAATTGTGACAGTATTTTACAGCTGAGATTTAGCTGGAACATAATAAAAGTTTGCAAACAAGACTTAAGCACAGTGATTTCAGAATTTCCTAACGTGTCAAAGTGTCATCATTAGGAAGTTACTTTTTATGTTATCTGTAACAATTGGGGTTTAGATTTGTTTCTTAGAATATGGTACATACAGTAACATAGGTGAATAGTTCTTACAATGAAATACCTGTATATAATACATTATAAACAATAATTGCCTGTTTACATGAACTCACAGGGATTTTCTTGTCTAGTTATGTAGACATGGGAATTATTTAAACTTCAGATTAAGTATTGTAGTTTTAAAGACAACTCAGTAAATTAATAATTAAAGTTTGCATATAAAATGAGTGGATTACTGTGATCTTTTAGATTTATTTCTTATAGACTTTATTTAACAAAACAGCTTGCTGTATGTAGAATTAAAGATAAGTAATATTTGAGCAGAGAAACTGTAAATACCATTTGTTTCTGTATACACCCTGAACCACAGGAATTTTCAGAGTTTCCTCTCCCTTTTTTTTTCCCTCCTTCCAACCACTATTTCAGCTTGAGCAGTACACTGTAACTTAATACCTTTCCCAACAACATTGCTGTTCAAATTGTGGTACTTGGGTCTAGAAGGCTTATCCTAAATATATATATTTTTTTGTAGTGAAGTTCATGTCCAGCTAAATGGCAGAGGTATTTGCTCTTATTAACTCTTAAAGCAGTTTCAGTTGTTGGTAAAGCATAAGCCACATGAAAGTTGGATTTTAAGACTTACTTAAACAACATTGTGAAAACTTAAATGATCTGAATGTTACATTAGTTTTAATTATGAAAGCTGATAAATATGCAACAATTAGTGGTTACTAAAATTGTTTTATGATCTCATTCTCTATGATTTGACACTACTACCATTTAACTAACATGCTTGTTTAAGCAAAAGGCTTTATGCCAAACATCTATAGTTATGACAGTCCCCTTCTAAACTAGTAAGACTATTTCTAAAGTATAGTATGGAAAAAAATGTTGAATCATGCACTTCCAGTACATTTCCCATCACCTTGCACTGCTAGCCTCTATGTTTAATGGCAGTTGATATAAAAGATTTTCTGTATTTTAATACAGAATGAATTTTAATAAATTCAGTTTAGATAAAATCCAAGTTCAGGATTCGACTGTTAGCTGGCATTTCTGGAAAACCTCCCAGGACACTGGGCTGACAATAGTTTGGTTCAGTTCCTGAGAGCCGTCTTTACAATGGATTGACACAAAATCTAAGGAGACTTTTCTTTTTAAAGGACTTGATAGCATGTGGTAGATGAGCATTTTCACTGTGTTATTGTGGCAGTGTGTTTTAGGCTTCCTGAATCCTTAAGGTTTCATTTTTTGACTACAAGATGAGAGAGACAATTTTAAAAATAAAAAATAAAAAAAAAATATTCTGACTCCAAAGTTGTTGCAGTTATTTTGTACTTTTATGTATCTGTATTTTGTATATGTATTTATGCCATGTCTACACACAAATTGAAAAGATCTCTGACATCAGGAAACTGGGCACTAAAGGTTCTATGGCATTATAGTTGTTGTTTCAGATTCTTTTATGCAACAACAGGTACAGGAGCCTTTCAATCCTCAAATGACCCTTTTCAGTTTTTACGTAAAACCAATTTTTATATGTATCTTATATATTATAAAAAAATGTAAAAGCTTCTTCTACCAAACCAAACAAAAACCATAGTTGACTTTAGAGCAGTTCAGCAATTCACTGGAGTAAAATAGATAAATACCACTGTATTTACTATTAGTCTTAATGACCAATATAACAGATTCTATGGCAATCATTTAATTACATAGTCCAGCTAATTATCATGGTGTATTGTGACTCATTTAAAAATAAACAACTCCCAAAATATTTCCCTTGACTCCAGTTAGTCTGGCCTAGTATATTGATATGCTGAGTCTGGGTTCAAATTTAACAAGTTGATACTGGAGTAGCATTTAGTAATGTCAGCTATCTGTACAGAGCAGGCATGAAATCAAATCAGTGCTGTGGGCAGAGCCTCCAGAGGCTGCAGCAGCAAAAGGTCTATGCATTCTTCTCTTACGTGCCTTGCTACCAGCCTTCAGCCACCTCGGATCACATTTCCTGCTTTCCGTAATCAACAGCTTGTTAAAGGCTGACTTAAAAAAACCCCCAAAACATAACACCATTTCTATGACAACTGGTCTTGGATTATTTTTAATTAAGGTAAAAAATGAGGAATGGTGGTGGCCCGTGTACCACTGCTGGTCTTCATTGGAAACTTACTGAATAGGTTCTGCAGTAGATAGTGGAATTTCATTTGTGTGAAGCAGGAGGACGAGGTAGTCCATGGTTGCAGCATTGAAGGTTGTCCTTGACTTTGTATGTCTTTTTTTAATGTTTTTTTGTTGTTTTCTTAGTGCATCTATTTCTTGCTTAGGGTAGAAATAGATCTGCAGCTAAAGCACTTTGACATCACAGGTGTGGATTGGGAGCATAGGAGTGGGTAAGGGAGCAGGTTACTTGTCATCATACATGTGTGAACTCTAAGAGGTGCAGAGAAAGGCAGAATCAGTGACTACAGTTCCAGTTCTCATGGACCATAAGCAAACTTTTTAAAAAATAAAAGCTGTGTTAATGTCTTCCATGAGTATAATATGCTGATATCCATGTTGACATTAGCTATTCCTTCCTCATCAGTATCACTCCCTATTGGATAATGTTAATATTGTAAATGTACTTGCAAATCTGTTTCAGCAGCTGTATACCTTTAAAATAATTTCTTGTATAAGTAAGGGAATCAATTGTGTTCTTGTTCTTTGGTTTACAAGTGATTTTATTCAAATTTTGTCTCTGGTTATTGAAATACAGATTTTGAAGCAAAATAACCTTCAGAGATGATGTAAAATAACCAAAATATCTTTCTCCTGTCAGATTCTTGTAAAGGAAACCTTTAGCTGGAACTCTCAAGTTTTTTTCATCAGATTCTTTAACTTTGACTTTTTTATTCATAAAAGATGCTATTTGAATCTTTCTGTACTACATTTAAATTTAGTTAGACAGTAATATGAGGGGGATGGGTGCAAGGAGTTCTCTGTTAACCAACTTACTTCCCAGATGATCTGAACATGCTGAGGGGACCAGAACTTGTGTCTGGAAGATCCTGATTCCCTTGATAAATGCTGCACCACAAGTTAGCACTGAATAGTCTGAGCTTGTCTTCTCTCTTGCACCCTCTTTTAAATACAGAGCTTCTGTCTTAGCAAAACCCCTTCACACAAAATAGTGATTTGACCAGGGAGAAGTGCCAAGAGAAGGGAAGGACAACTGTGGCTTATCTCCATCTCTGCATGTTGAGCAGAGGCAGCCCCTTTATGTATTGGTGTCCCAAACTTGTGCAAGGAAGTGAGGGGGAAAAGGGCATGTAAAGCAAAAGATTAGAGTCAATACAAGGCAAAGCACAAAATGACACCAGTTTGTGCTACTGTGCTGTAATAAGCTCCTCACTAATAACTTGCATATTGTTCAGTATTGCATATCTTGGAGGATCATGTTCCAGGATTGTGTCTCTGGCACATTGCTGTGTCATGGTCTGCCAGTTCAGTCAGGGAGAATTGGGGCTGAAAGGAGGGTGGTGTCTTTGTGAGGATTTGTGGTCTTAACTATGTTAGACTTGAATCACCTAAGAGGGTATCAGAGGGTGTATGTTGTGTCTCAGTCAAATTTTAGAAGTCAAAGTATACATCAAAGCATTATAGGGTATACAGTGGAAACTGTGTTAATCACAATAATTAACAACTTATAAATAGTTGTAGGTGATTTCCTACTTTGACCCTTTGTGTAATAATGACCTATAGTGCTTAATTGTTTATACTAGTTTCTTTTATTTTTCATCTTGCTTAAATGCAGTTTTATTATACTTCCTCGCTATCTTTTTTCATGCTTTAGCTTTTGATTAACAGTCTACTTCAGGGAGGAAAAAAGACTCCACACAAAGAGTGTAGCAAGTCTTACAGCCTCCCTGTGAATGGTTGCTACATGGATCCATTAGCAAAGGAAGTAATCAAATGATATTATTTGGTAATAGCTCCATCCCTAAAATTTTTCCTTGTCAGGTTTAGCAAGTATTTGGCAACGGTGAACCATGTGTAACTTTCAGATTATCATCATGCTCTAAGGAAGCTTTTAGCATATACAAGGCAGTATATCAAAGCTCTAGCACTTTGTATTCCCCAGAAAACACTGCATGTACATAATAAGGAGAAGTTTTGTTTGATTGTACTCTGTACAAATTATGATTAGCCTCATCCCGTTTATAGTCTGCAGTTGAACTGAGCTTGGGTGTGTTTCTAATGCCAGCAAATGGGGAAACTACAAAACCATGCAGAGCAAATGTCCTGAAACAGCTTATGTAAATATGTAATTATCCAGCCTTCAGGCTGATTCATGTCCTTTTAATCTACCATGAGAGAGTGGGAAGCATTGATGCTGTGGCTTCTTTAATGGAGCCTCAAGCTATAGTTATTCTGTCTCTTAAGACTTAGTATACATAAAAGAATGTGTTAAAGTTCACAGTGTTCACAAGGCAAGCTGGAGACATCCTTTAGCCCTAACTAGCCAAAGAACTTGCAGGCTTTCAGATAGGAGACTGATCATTGCTATAATTTTAATTTTTTTTATTTTGGATGGTACATACTTTTTGCTTTCTGTGAGAAATTAGATCAACACTTTGGGTTAAACAAAACATTTATTGGAAAATCTTATCTAATGTAGAAATCATAATCTTTGTAAGCATTATAGCATAAAACAGAAGCCCTTGACAAAAGTAATTGTGCCTTTAGGTGTTCTCTCAAGAATTGCCAAGAAGCTCAGCTATAAAATTTTTTAAATACTAACTGCAATGAATAATCTTCTAATCTGTTAGATTCTCTTACTGAAGGAAGATTGTAAGCAGCGTGCCAGTATTTTAAATGACCAAAAGGGAAATAGAGGGTACTGCAACAAGCTGACATGGAAGAAAGAGTATGTAGATAAATAACATTTTTTGTGTTTACAAGGAGACTGAGCACTACTTTCATAAAAGTAAGTTTTGTCTTACAAATCAAACTAAGCAATGGCATGTGTAGATGAGCTGGTTAATGCAGGACAGTGACCTTTTAAAATTGTTTTACAGGAATCCTTAGCAGAAGTTCTGAAAAATACTCAAAAATGAGGATTAAATTGTCACCTCTGAAGTTGTGCAAAATTTCATCATAGTGAGTGACTAGACAGTCACTAGAAAATCTGAAAATCACTTTTGAAAAGTGGCAAGTATTGCACGTAGAGGAAAACCAGCTAAAGATGCACATGTGGTGATGGTCTTCTATACTGGTCAGGAAATAGTTTGTGTCATGGGGAGAGACTCACTGAAAATGTCAGCTCAGATCTTGTTGACTGTTGAAAGGCAAATAAAAGGTTAAGATTTATTAGGGAAGGAATAAATAACAACATTAAAACCACCATTATGGAATTGTACAAATCCACATAGGTGCATGGCATGCATATTTGTGGTCATCCTTTTTCAGGAAGCATGTATAATAGAAATAAAGAAATACCAAGGAGGGTCACAAGATTGGGATATGTGAGGAGGGCCACTAAATAGACTAGAGGCTTTTCAGCTTTGGAAATAAAGAAGTGATATAAAGGGAATTTATAAAACTATAGTTCAGGGGAGGTGAATTTGAACAGAAATTCCACTCTTAAGTATGTTCCCTTATGTGTTGCTGAGCTCACTGTCTCAAGATGTGTGTAACAAAAGCAGAAATGGATTTTAAGAAGAGGTTAGAAAAGCTGAAGAAAGGTCCATCAAAGGGTGTTACATTCTCAATATGTGTTTTAATGTAAAAATCAAAAGGTCCATGGCCACTTACTCATTAGAAACTGGTGGTGATTTCAAAGGAAGTAATGTTCTTAACTGCTACTTCTATTATTCCCATAGCATCTGCTCTTGGCCATTACAGGGAAAGGATACAAGGATAGGCAGAGCATTAATCTGGCCCCCAGGCTCTTTGGTGCCTGCTCAGCCCTTGCAGCCTCATAGGATCAAGTGGTAGAAATGTTCTCTCCTCACCCAGGGATGAGAATGTTCTTCTGTGTTCTAACACGTGCTTTCTCATCTTCCTGAAGTGGATGAATTTCACAGATTGAGCAAGTAAGCAAAACCTTCTGGCCTTTTCAGGGAGTCATTTGCTCATGGCTGACTTTCACCCTTGTCTGAAGGGGACTGCCCTGCATTTCTGTTAAGTGTCTCTGTTTCAAGTGAACTTTTTTTCCTTACATCCTGTGATAAACAGAATATGCTGATTTGGGAATGCAGCCAGCAAAGTGTAGCTCATTTCAGTGTTAGTTTAGGGATCTATAATCATCTCTGTTTCAAGAGACTGCATCACTCTTTTTTCCCTGTCATGGTAGTTTACAGTAAATCGAAATGTCTACAGATAGATGCAATTATTGTTTGAGACCTTAGGCTGCTTTCAGCTGTATCAACTGTAACATAAGCAAACAGAATTTAAGAAGGACATCAGCAAGTTCCTGGCTGAAATTACACACAACTCGAATTCGAGTCATTGAAGTTAGGGTGTATTAAAATGCACATGGGACACTCCAGCTACTCCGTAAGAGGAATGTGGGAAGAAACATAGAACTGGATTCTTTTAGACCTAGATGATTTCTCTGGCAATCAGTGATTTTCCAAGCATAAGGGAGAAGGCCTTGTTCAGTAACATGAAAGCACAAGTGCTTTTTGAAGGAAAGGGGTTTCCAGGATGTATTATGTACATTACTTATTTTTAATAGAGTTTCTACCTTTGACAGTTATCGTACTAATCATTGTTTCTAGTAAGCTCAATTTGGGACAAATATTTAGCTTATAAATGAGAAATCTAAAGTGGTTAACATTTGGCAAATTATAGGCCAGTAAAGTCATGTCTAATACAGGAAGCGTAATGTAACTTTATTAATGTCATTAAACTTGTCTGAAATACATTGTAATATGGCTTTGTTGGAAAAGTGATTGTGACTGGATTATTTGTGTTGTAATTGCCTTGTGTCATTAGAGGTTGAGGCATCTGAGGTCAGTTCATACAGACTGGTTTTGGACAGGTAGAATTTATCACTTGAGCACAACAGAGCTAAGACAAACCAAACCACAGAGTTCTGCTCTAGCCAGGTCATGTGTCTCCATTTAGGCCTGGCAGCAGTAGGTTTAGGCTTGGTTCTGGAAGAGTTCCACAGATATGGCTTGGGGCTCCTGTTCAGTCATGGCTAAGGACTAATTCGGAGCATGGCTGGCAGTGGCCACTGGCTGTGTGGTACAAGGGTTTTATTTAGGGCTGGGAAGCACTTCCAGGCTCAACCTGACTTTTTACCTCTCTGTGACAATGTACTGGACTGAATAAACTTCCCAGAAGAGAGACCATGATGCAGATGTGCTCCAATTGTCTGTGTGCTTTTTGGAGACAAGTAGTTTGTCTATTTATTTAATTATTTTTAATTCTATTTGTTCCCTCTTGCTTTGAAAAGCAAAAAGTTGACTGACTGTATCAAGTCTTTCAGCAGAGTGTAATAATTAGCCAGTGTGGTAAACATCTGCAGTATCTGGTTTATCTGTTGTTTTTTCAGGGAGCAAATTACACATGCAGTTTTAACAGTTGATAGGGTTTTACATTTGAGTGTTTTAAGCTTTATAGTGTTAATTGGTGAGGGTAAAAGTGCACCCAGAGTTGTTACTACAAGAGTTTGTTTTTCCAACTTTATTGGTACTCTTAAGATATGGGACAAAAGGTTTCACAAATAGATGCAATTACTATGAAGATAATTGACTTGATGTCAGGAATTACTTGTTGAAATAGTACTTAATTAAATTTTGTGCTGTTTTCTGAATTTTTTTGTGGTGAGTGTTGGCAGGTTTAACATAGGAGACAAATCTGGACTGGCTCTTGACTTTCATAAAATGTAATACTTCTGCTTTTTACATGGTAGCTTATTTGGCACATCTGTACATAAAACCAAAGAAACTCAAATTCCTGATGAATAAAACCAATGCATCAATAAGTTTCGACATGTTCTCTATGTTGTGCTGAAGTATGCTTGGGTTATTCTAGACAACTTGCCTTCCTGTGTCAAAATGAGTTCTTCTATTAAAAAAAAGCTATTTTAAATTGCTTTGTTAATGAACTTTTACACACAAGTTCTCCAGTTAGTACACATTGAGTGGACTAATATATGAATGTTGTTACAGACTGAATATGAACTTCTAAGGAAGCTGTAAGGTTCTGTTCTATATAAAATGTGTAAGCTGTAAATGGAGAAACAGATGATGCTTTTGCTCTGGTCTCTAGATAACCAGTTCTCTAAAATACCTTTGGAAGTGGGGGAGAATTAGTGAAAATAACTTCAGTGTCATTTCTAAATGCTGTCTGTTAAGCAGATGGTGAGACTGCTGAGGCATGTTGTGCTGACACCTTGCTGTTGAAACAGCCAGCAGGGCTGAAGGTCCTGCAGGAACACATGTTGTATAATAACCCTTGATCTAACAGGATGTATTTTCTCTATTTTGAAAATGCTGGTAGGGTCTGGTATCTCAGTATCAGAGATGCCAACTCAAAAGAATTGCCTACGTGTCATTAAAAAAAATCTGCTTGCCATCTCCCTCTCCCCCTTTAAAATACAGGAGACTGAGACTATAATGAATTCCATGCAACCAAGCATTTATTGCTTTGCAAGATAGAGAAAACATTCCTTTTGGAATCCATGAATTTGGTACAATCCTAACGTGATAATTGAATTTTGCTTTTTTGAGACTGTTACTTTCCCATGATGAATAGCACATGCTGGCAGTATTTTCTGGAAGAAAAAAAGGCTCACTTTTCTCAATTTGGAGTTCAAGAGAACCAAATAATATACTCAGCACAGCATGAAAAGAAAAATACTTGAAGTTGCTAGTATAGCTCAGGAAAGTTTTTTTCATTCTCATCAAGCTTGTAACTAATGTTGATATTTGGGTGTTTAAGCAAGAAGAATGTTGGTTTTATAAGGGATCTATTGAGCTCTTGTTTTCTTAAGCAGCGATAGTCCAGATCACTGTTTGTTTTTTCAATTTGAATTGATACTTATGTTCCCTCCAGTAAAAGCTGTATGCTTTCACGTTTTGCCATACAGCTGTAGATTTCTGTGCAAAGACCAACTTGTGCACAACTAGCTGCCTGTTTAGTCAGAAAAAGACTGGGAATGTACCTGGATTCTAATTCATGCACTAATACCACCAAACATTTGTCACAAAAGTTGGTAGAGAAAATACTTGTTATTTCAACACCCAGGTCTTACAGAGAAACTGTTTCAAAAGGCTGTGTGGTGCATCCAGCAATTAAGAAAGGCATTAAATTCACTTAACTATCTTCAAACCTGATAACTTATGGGTGATCTCAGTACTGCTCTTAAGCACATGACTCAGATAAGCATGTCTGTCTAAAATATACTTCTATGCAATTTCTGATGGGAATTGTAGACAAAAAATTCTTTACATTTAAGATTTTGATTATTACATATATATTCATAAAATAAATGAAAATGAGTTTTGGACTGGATTACTTTCTTTCAGTGCTTTCCTTTGAATTCTTGCTTTGGCATTGCTCTAGAGTTCTTTAAGTGTATTGTGTACAGCAGCTGTCTGTCCTCACATGTTTTTAATAACTTTCTATGGACTAAACCAGTGAATCAGTAAAACACAAGGCCTCTCTGTTAGTGTACTATACCATTAATTGAGGTTTATGCACTTATGGTTTGGCAAGCAGAAAGTTTGAGTTCTCTGGCTGTTAAGAAACTAAAAGTTGACAAGAACAACTGACCCACTTGTCTCTCTTGCCTGCTCTCATGAAAGAGAGATCCAAACAGCTTCAGCTCCCTTGGCATTTAGTTGTTCCTGTGTGCACTGTCTGTTTTGAAGTGTCTTTGGCACTTCTTTGGAGGCAGTTAGTGAGCTTGTCATAGTGGGCACATTGCTGGAGATCATTCCTGCTATCTGATTTATCTGTTACTTGTTTGGAGGTCAACAGAAATCTTCGCTGGGGGATTTTACTCTCTAGCTGGAGGAGAAAGTACTGTTAAAGGGTTGGTTATAGAGGTTAGCTCTGCTAAAAATAGCAGGAGAGACAGCAGAATAATAAAGTGAATAACAGGAACCCGTACTCAGATTATGCTGGTAACAAACACAGTGTTCTGAGGTTTTCTAAAATAGAGCAAACTTTTGTCCTACATTCCGATAATTTATTTGGAAGGCATGTTCCACTTGAGGATTGCCAAGAACTTTACAAATACTAAGCCTTTTAACGTGTGTAAGGTATGTGCTATGCCATTTTAAAAAGAACCTCATAGGCAAAAATGATAGGGTTTTTTTTCCAGAAACCTGTGGTCTATAATAGTACAGAAAGCTTTTTTTTTTACAGGGCTACATTCCTTCAGTAGTTCAGGGGAGCCTCAGACTCTTCAGTTATGAAAACATGTTGTAGCTTTCTATCTCAAAGGAGTTTGTGAACTAAAAAGGTGGATGTTTTGTATTTATTTTCACTTTCCTCCTCTTCAAACCTGAATGTAAGACATACACACTTGAAATTGAATTTGAAGTTATGTATCTCTCAATTTCTAACGTGTTATCACCTATGACAAGCTCGGCAGCTTAGTTGTGGTTTTTGGAGGTGTAAAAATTAGAGGTAAATGAGGCATTGGTGGTCCATATATTCTATGAAGTGAACAAACTTAGGGAAACAGAGCTAAAGAAAAAAGGTACCAGAATCACTGAGAGAAAGAACTGCTTCAGGAAATACCTACAGCCTTTAATGTCAGAGCTGTTTGGTTGGAGAATGCTGCCAGTGGGACCAGAAAATGGAGAGAACCGAACTGGAGTTTTAATACTGTAAAACACTGGCATTGAAAATTAAAATGATATATATAGTTGTGCTAGAAGAAAGGTGAAACACATGGTTTTGCCCTGAGATGAAGGGAATAGATGTCAGCAAGATGCAGAGCCTTGTGGTGGAAAAGTTTTGTGGACCAACACCATCACAATCCTGGGGTGATGAGTTGGGATACAATCTTGTGATACACTGACAGATTTGGGAAAGAATAGGCACCAAATCTTTTGTTAGCTGGAAAAATCAGGAAGCCCAAAGTTCCAGAGGCTGCACAGGCCACATTGTTGAAGACTTTCAGAGCTCCTTACTCAGTCTATGAAAAAAAAGTGTAGTCTTGTTACAGTGGAGGTTTTTTAAAAATGCCATAGGTTTGTACATACCTTCTAAAAATTCCATGCTGTCCTGATTTTACCACACAGGCAGAGATATGTCTTCATGTTAAATTACCCATATAATACATTTTCCTGCTTTTGTGGAGGTTTGTAAAGGTTTTCAAATCACAAATGAATCTGGAGCAACTCAGCATATACTCCCTTAATCCAGGAAGAAGTCAAGTAAAGCATATTACTGGCAATGATTGTTGGTGCATACTGAAATCACCTACATAGATTATTATAGTCTCAACTTCTTTGGCAAGCAGGAACTCAATGATCAAAAGACAACTGCAGAGTGAGACTGTGCACTGTCAGCCCCTGCCCTGCTCTGACAGCACAGGCTGGAGGGAGTCAGGCTGAGGAGCTGCTGCCTTCATAGTCTGGTCGTAGTCGGACAGTCCAGACTGCCAAGTCAGGGCAGAATCTTTCAGTAAGAGTTGTTAAAACTAAACTCTGCAATGTGTGTACACAGAAGGTATTTCTTCATAGTTACAACAGATTTCAATGCCAAACTTGAAGTTTCTGCTGCCAGGCTTGAGACCACTGGAATTACTGGAACTTCCAAAGCGCTTCTCACAGATTAAACATAAAGCAAAAATAAGTTATCTTTGACAGTAGCTGTATTATTTGGAAAAGAAAAAAGTGTTTATACGTGCCTGTTTTAAACAGCTGCCTGGGTCTGTAGATATTGTCGGGTGCTCTGAGGAGGAAAGTCCTTTAGGATGATGCTGCTTCTGGAGATGCTGAACAGCTCTCCTGTTGTTTTTAACATTAGTCTATATGGTTTAATAAATAGTCTAAATCTCCACCCTCAGCTCCTTCAAACTTTGTTTTGGGGAAGTCGGAACTGCCCAAGGCTTTGAGTATTGGGTGAATCAGAACTTGTTCTGTACAGAACAAGATTTATTGCCTATAATTTAAAAGTGCCTACAGATTCTTTGAGAGTGTTGCTGTGCTATCAGGGTGTTGGAACAATGTTTTAAAAGCACTTTGCAACTTTCAAATTTCAGTGGTTTTGTTGTTTGTTTTTGTTTTCTATAGACTCGAGATGATTTTCTTGGACAAGTGGATATTCCTCTTTATCAGTTACCGGTTTGTATTTCTTGTTTGTTTAAAGACTACGAAAGGGAAATTATTTCTGTGTGCACTGTGTTAGTCATCTAAGGAAGTTTACTGATCATATAAGAGATTAAATTTTCCTGCTCTGGTTCTTTGTTTTGTTTTGTGCATTTGATAGGGGTTTTTCACTGCTGATATTTATTAAAAAATATAGGTTACTTTGTTTTTAGATAATGGTTTCTGCTCCTACAAGAGTTAGGACTGCTTTTAGCTTTTTCACAGATTAACAGTCTTAAGAGATTGTAATTATTGTCATATTTCTTAAGATATTTTCTTTAAAGTCTGTAGATTTACTTTTAATGATTCTTACTCACAGAAACAGATAGAAGAGGGAGTAAGTGGGAAAAAGAGCTAGTGTTTCTTTGGACATTTTTTTTCTTGCTTTTTGTATTCTTTTTGCAAAGCACATGACTAGTTTTAAAGAAATATGAAGAACATTGAAACAAATAAACTTTTTCATTTTCTTCTGAGATCTTAAAACATTAGCAGATACTAACAGATTTATCAGCAACTGTTTTAAAGATAGGATAGGAACCATGGCAAAACCTTCCCATGAGCAGTTGTTGTTTCATTCTTTAATATATGTAGACACTGAAAGGTTATTTTTTCCTTGAACCAGAGCATTATTCTTATTACTAAGTTTAAAGCTGGTATTGCTGTTACTTTTGGACATCCTGTAATTTAAATTGTTAAATTGTTTAAAATGTTAAAAAGCCTTTAAAGAAATGAATTGTAAATTTCTGATAATTTCCTTTATCAAATCCTTGAAGATTTTTCTTGAAAAACTTGTCTTATTCCAGACAGAAAATCCAAGTATGGAGAGACCATATACATTTAAGGATTTTGTTCTTCATCCAAGAAGGTTAGTAAATACCAGGTGGAAATTCTGTCTTTTGTATCTAAACACTGCTGTTATGTAACTAGTTTTAAATATGTAAACATTATCTAAATTTTTCTGTTTTCATCAAAGAAATATGAGCATCCATTTGTAAGATATTTTGGTTTTACTATAAAGTCACCATTTGTTTAACTACTCAGAGATTATTTGGTAAGAATAAATCATTTTTCTTCAGGCCATGACATAATTTGCATTGTAACTTCATCTGACCAATTTACTGTTTCACTGAGCAGTGAAAACAGAGACCAATGTAATGCATTAACTCATTTATCTCTTTTAACTTAAAATTGTTTCCGGCCTTCCTGTCTTTTTGTTCGCCTGTTTCATGTGAAGAGTTTCATGTGACTTTTATTATAAACATATCAAAAATTAAACTGAAAAGCAGTTTAACATTTAGGAAGGCCTAAAGGTAATGCTTGGACACTGATACCACTGATTACCCATTTCATCTTTGTTTTAAAATGTAGCTTCTTAATCTAAATCTGAGCAGTTTTTAGCAACTTCTGTTAGAAATAGCATACATGAAATGCATGTCAACATTTTTCAGATAGTAGGTTCCAATTTAGACATAACATCAGAACATGTGGGATCTATAGATCTCAGCCATGTTGGTAGCAGAAATATTTGTAAAGTATTTCACATTTCTGGATTTTTAGTAGATCAATGGTCTTACAAGAGAATGTCAAGTTTCAATTTGATCTCCTATTTATCTAGTTTAACATTTCCTGTCCTACCAATGGATGAAGAATGATATTTATTGACTCTACATGAATTGTTTTTCAGTCAAGGATCTGACCTCCTCTTGTAGTGGCTACCACATGAATTTGGCAATGCATTACAGTTTGAGATACTGCCACAGGTTCAGGCACTTTTCTGCCTTGAAATCTTACAGTAGCTTTTAGTAGTTTTAGTATTGTTAATCCATACTCTTCAATTCTGCTCCTATTTGCATTTACTTAGCCAGGAATACCAATAGTAAGGTTAATTCCCTCCCAGTACCTCAAGCTGAGTAGTCCTTCAGGTTGACATAATGACTGATAGATTGTCTGCACACAGTTGAATTGATATATGAATTAAGTTGTTTTTATGTTCTTGTTCTTTATTGCTATGCATTAGATACTAGGGAAGTTTTCAGAAGAGTGAGTTGGAAAGAAGGTTTTCCAGTTATGGTCCATAATATCAAGCTTCATCCAGAAATCTAAAAACTCAATATTATTATAGAACTTAATTAATGTAGCTTATAAAAAGTCAAGTTTGTGTTGAGAAAGGTATGAATGATCCTCTAGCTGTGCTTTTTCAGCTTATTTATTTCCAGGTAATGATTTCACAAGTGCACAATAAGATCATTTTATTTTCTCTTCTGCAGCCATAAATCAAGAGTTAAAGGCCACCTCAGATTAAAAATGACTTACTTACCTAAAAACAATGGGTCTGAAGAAGAAACCACAGAACAAGCTGAAGAATTAGAGGTGGGGAAAAATGTGTTTATTGCTGAAAAGTTAATGTTAGGAATCTCTAGGTTATAAATAGTGTTTTAGAAACAAACCAGTTAAAAGGGATTGCTTGTATTTTACATAAAATTGCAGGTCTGTTTAAGTTTCTGTTGTAGGTACTGTTTAATATTTGACCCCAGACAGACACATCATCTTTCTGATTTTAGAATTTCAACTCTCTTCAATTCATGAGCATATTTTGATCTTAACTACTTTATATATGTAATCTTTTGTAAACATATCCAGTATAGATTAATAGATTTCTTTTCAAGACTTAACTCTATTCAGCATTGCCACCTTTGCTGTAATTAAACTTTGTTACAAATGGGTATGTTCATCTGCCTGGTACATTGGCAGTATATGTATGAAATTACATTTATGTATTTTTTTAATGTATTCTATGAATGCTGTTTATTTTCATGGAATAAACCACTTCTGATACTAACATGTTTAATGCACTTGAGTTAAAAATAAGATTTCTGCAAAGCCAAACTTACTGGCTTAAGATGTAATGGAACTACACCTTAAAAGGGGAGGAGTGGCTTAATAAATTGAGATACTTTTTTCCAACTTTGGTAATGTTAAAAGTAGTTATGTTACATCTCTTAGCCTGGGTGGATTATATTGGACCAACCAGATGCTGCTACCCAGCCACAGCAGCAGCAGCAGGAATCTCCTCCACTGCCTTCAGGCTGGGAAGAAAGGCAAGACATCCTCGGCAGGACCTACTATGTCAATCATGAATTCAGAAGAACACAGTGGAAAAGACCAACTGCTCAGTATGTCTCTTAGCCTGAAAATTAAATTCTCATATTAGCTAATGTCACTAGTTCACTCTAGTTACATTGAAAGCAAGGGGAATTAGTAGAGAGCTTAACTTTCAAGGCCATGTGCAATGGTCCCTGGCTGATGGGTGTTTTGACTGTCTTGTGCTCAAATAGAAACTGGTTGCAATTAAAGAGATAATGATTAAAAAAATTATTTCCTTTCCCTTACTATAGTTTTAAGCCTGGTTCTTCCTTCCCAGCAGGGATGTCATGAAGTTATTTGCCTTATTTTTCTCATAATTTTTTCCCCCTGGAATTCTATCTAGTTCTTTAGTTTAACTTACACTTCACATTGACATGAACGCTTATTCATTTTAAACAGTTTACATTAAGTTTTATAGTCCAGACTGTTCCTTTTTCTTCTGCCAGAATGACCATGATGTATGTGTTTGCTGTTAGCCTGGCTTAGTGTTGAAAGATAAACTATGGCTGCTGTGTGCTGACTTCTCCCCGTGCCCCCAACAGGGACAGCGTGGCTGTTGCAGACATTGGCAGTGTGCAGCTGGAGGCCCAGCACGTGTTCACCCATCGACGACAGATATCAGAGGATACAGAAAACACGGACAACAGAGATTCCCCCGAGGTAAAAACAAAATAAATCTCTAAATGTTTCTCAAATGCAAGTGGCTTTTTAATCTAGTCTACTTGGAAAGCTTGTCTTAACTAATTGTAACTTAGAACTACCTTTTAAAAATGTTTTTTCTTTATTTGCTTTTTAAAGAGCTGGGAAATTATAACTGAAGACGAGGCAACATTGTATAGCAGTCAGAACCTTCAAATACCTCTCTCGCAGAGTAATTGTGATATACAGACTCATCTGGCAGAAGAATTGAGTAACAGACTTACTACTTCTGGAAGTTCAGCTACTGGCCAGTCAGCAGCCTACACTGTAAATTATTTTTCTCATTGTTCTAATGTAGAACTATCTACAGTATTTTGCAAAAAATGTTACTATGGTAGAATGAGATCCATAACAATTTTTTAATTTCATCTCAAAGGCAGAGATTTTAAGAATAATCTTTTTACTATAGAAACCAATCTAAACAAACATTCGTCCCTACTTTGCTTGTATGAATTTCTGCCTGAGGTTAAAACAGACTTTTGTGAACTACTTTTCAGTCTGTAAATCTACCTCTTACTCTAGTGTCATAGTGCTGCTGAAAACTACAGATGAAGAATGCTGTCTATGTCCTGAAAGCTTATTTCTAACAGAGTTGCGCTATGGGGGTTACTTTTCCCACTACAACAAGTCTTGGTATAGATAATTTTTCACTGTGAATATGGGGATAAGGTTTTATGATTGGGCTGAGTAAACCTGCTGATTCCATAGCAGTGAAAAAGGGAGCTTGCTCATACAGCCCTTGTGCCAGTTGTGAAACTTATCTGACCTCTGGGTGAGTCTGTCCACTTGCTTACCCAGCAGAAAACTATTCTCTCTTTTCCCCAACTCTGTTTCCTTGCAGTTGTAGCAAGCTGAAACAGCATGCTGGGCTGTCTGACAAATGTTCTGGTGGCAAAGGAAAGCAGCAGGAGTACATAGCCAAGAATGAAGTTTGTCTTTTTGGTGGTAGCAAGCAATTAAATAAGCTCAGCTGTCTTGTGAAACCTGACCTCCACAAACAGCATTGTAACCCTATATGTGAGAAATCCACTGTCCATTGAGGAAAGCCTATAGAGGTGACCCAGACCATCTAGTCTGTTAGATTTGGGTATTGAAATAATCATTAGCTTTTTGATGTTAAGAATGTCAATTCCAGATTTGCACTTGGAATGGCAGTGTTATCTAAGTTTGTACAAATACATCACTGGTGTTGCTGGAAACAGCCAAGTGAGGCAACAAGACTCTGCTTGATCTCTGCTATTCAGCATCCCATGGGTAGCAAGAAAACTGTTTTTTCAGCTTCCTTGGGTAGCTAGAATGACAGTCTTACCTCCATTACTAGACCTTACTCCCCCCCAAAAAAATTAAAAACTTAATCATGTTTTTTCTTTGAAGTATTCTAAAAGGTTACATATGTAGGGAAAAATCCTGCAAATAATAAGAGAAATTCTGGAGCAAGATGAAAGATAGTTGCTTAATTGTAGCAAATGAGGTCTAAAAATGGCTCTAGGCAGAAAGGTGGATGCTTACGCAAAGTCCAGGGATTGAATTACTCTTCTCAAACTGGATGTCTCAGACTCTCATATCTTGTAATTATTCATTTAATCTACTCCCTGGAAAGTTGTATTTGCTCTGATGTATCACAGGCTTTACTGACAAGATAATGCAGCAAGTTCTGTACTGTAAATTCAATTGTGATGTAGTTGTAATTAACGCTAATGTTTCACATGCCAAAACATCTGTTGCCAGGGTTTTCTGAACTTTCACAAGCCTCTGTTACTCTGTTTTAACATTATAATAGACACTGTGAACTTAATGTTTCTACCAGTGTTGAAACAGGAGTTTCAGAAGTATATGAAATCAGTGTTTCAAAACCAATACAACACTTTTGTTCAAGATGAAAACTGTAATCATTTGTATTGTGATAACCATTGTTGAGTGTTTGCTGCCATCCTTAAAGTTGCAATAGTAGCTAATGTGTCATTCCTCTTCAATACTTCAAGAACCATTCCAGCAGAAGAGGTAGTCTGCAAACATACAGACCTGAGGAGCAGCCTGCACATCCAGTGGTACGTCATTTTCCAAAAAGCACAGACTTTTAGTTGTGTTATGTGCTGACATTTCAAATGAGATTTGGCCTTCCACAGCCAGCAGCTGGCCTGACAAAATGGCAATTATGAGTCTAGTTCAGTTGTAAAGCTTTCATGTTCCAACCTCTTTTTATCCATGCGTTATCTTGATGCATGGATAGAGCCTGCAGAGAAGTAAGTAGTCATCTCATGAAGACATGAGTTTTGTTTTTCAAATTATTTGTCTTATTATTGTTTACTTTGAATTAAAAGCCATCCCACATGATATTATGTTTTCATGGTAACACTGCAAACTATGAGCTCCTAGCCAGAAGTACTAGACTAGATCAGTCATACCTAAACCAGGTATATAAATAAATCCTTTTACACAAAGAGCTTGAATTTTAAATAAATAAACAAAAATCTGTTACTTCACACTATTCAGTAAGGATTTAAATACTTATCTATTTATCCAGTTTGTAGAAGTCATGGATTCTGGATTTTTTTGTTGTTTTATTTTGACAAAGGAAAACCTTTTCACAGTAAGTTTTCATAGTTTTCTTAATTGTTTTTTATCTGTTTTCACTAATATTTAGTTACTGCCTACTTCATCTGGATTACCCCCAGGATGGGAAGAAAGACAAGATGAAAAAGGAAGGTCATATTATATAGATCACAATTCTAGAACCACTACCTGGATAAAGCCAGTTGTACAGGTACTTCTACTGTCACCTAATTTATTGATCTTTTTATTCACTTAACGTTTTAAATATCTCACATAATAAAAGTGCAGTTGAGAGACCCCTTTGAAACATAACATGTGAAAGGCATAAACTAGAAAAGTACTGCATAAAATAGCTGAGACACTGCCAGGAGGGTTAGGAACCGTAATATTTATGGCAAGTCACTCTACTCTGAATGTACCATGGAAGCCTTCTGGAATGATTGCTGACTGAGAAGCTGAAAGGCTTCTTTTAACCTTGATAGCATGATCAGTGATTTTTTTAGTCAGTGTTGTTGATATTAGACTAAACAAATCTGTGTACTGTCTGGCACTTGCTTTATGAAACTGCTTTCATGAGTCAAAAATATAGGTTAATAGAAAAAAATACATTGCTTTACAGGGCTTTGATTTGATACGATTTTTTTTGGTCATTTACCTTAGATTGCTACAGAAACAAGTCAGGTGTCAGCTGCACAAAATATTCCTATAGGAAGACAGCCCCAAGCAACACCAAGTGATTCATCACAACAGTCTTCTCAGCAGCAGCCCGAAATGGAGCAAGGATTTCTCCCTAAAGGCTGGGAAGTCCGACATGCACCCAATGGGAGACCATTCTTTATTGACCACAATACCAAAACTACAACATGGGTAATGGAAAGCTGCTCTTATGGGCTGAAATTCTAGTTCCTCTCAAGTCAAAACTTGACTGCTTTCAGCAACCTTCTGTGTATATCTTTAAATAGCTGTGTCTGTCTGTTCAGGAGCATATGTAATAAAAATGCCAAGTAATTTAAAATACATATAATGAGTAGATGATTATCAGTTTTACTAACTGTATTGGTACTTGAAAATTTAGCTTGGAAGGAGGAAAATAGGAATCTGTTTTGCAGATGTAAAGTACCTCCTAAATTACATTGTGAAACTGAGATAGCTTTATATGTGCTGATAATAGAAACCAGTTTTGTAAACTTACCTTCAACAGGAAATCCATTACCATTAATTTATCACAGGGAACAACGTGGTTACTTAGGAAAACAGGCCAGGTGCCTGTTTGGGTGAGGATGAGGGAGCTGTACAGCTACAGTTCCACAGAGTGGCACTGCACACCACTTGGCAGTGCTATTAGGTGGACTTAAGCATTTCAGGAGTAGGTCAGTATTACTTTCGTGTGAAAGGGAGATAGAGAAATGCATTAAATTGATTCAAAATGAGTATTCTTTTGTCCAGATTTATGGAAAGAACTCATTTAACATATCCACCTTCACCCTACCTCCCCAAAAAACCCCAACCAACAAACGGAACAATAAAAAACCATGTGCCAGAAACCATGTGGAAAAAGTAATGCAACTCAATTACACAAAAATCGAATTGATTGTGGGATTTTTACTTATGTAAATAAAATAAAGTGAGAGGTCACTAATTGTAAATTACCGGAGGACTGAGAATCCCCAAGGATTCCTTGGACTGCAGAATATACAACTATTACCTAGTTGGTACTAGGCATATTCTTTACACAAACATTAATAAAGAGGAAAAAATGAAAAGCAAAACAAAACAGCAGAAGGATTTTAACATGCTGTTTGTTTTCTTTTCAAAGGAAGATCCAAGACTGAAAATTTCTGCTCATCCGAGGAGAAAGACTTCCCTAGATCCAGTAGACCTGGGCCCATTACCAGTAAGTAAACTGTTTTGTACTTGTTTTGGAGATGACATTATTTAACTATTAAATTAGCACTATTGAAATTTGCACATGAGAAAATGCAATGTAGGAAATGCTTGTTTCCTACAAAAAAATGCTCTATTTTGAATTCCAGTGCTGACAGTAGATGGAGGTGTGGGAGGGGGGAATGTCTACAACTGCAGATCATGTTGAGGTCTGTGCAAACTGTATGATCAGAAATTTATAATTAGTGTCACCTTCTTACAGCCAGGATGGGAAGAGAGAACTCACACAGATGGAAGAATATTCTTCATAAACCACAGTATGTATAATGTAGTATTCTCCTCCACTAATCATTTTATTTCTGAACATTATCTAAGTTAATGGAACTAATTAAGGAATGTCTTGCAGATACAAAGAGAACACAATGGGAGGATCCTCGACTGCAGAATGTGGCAATAACTGGACCAGTAAGCTTTCCTTATGTAGATTTTCATATTTTTCACTACTGTTAGTAGAATCCAGACAGACTTGTCATTTATCAGTTAGCCAGTCTAGAAGGTGAAACTTCCAGGGTCTTTGAGCAGAGGATTTTTATTCTTTTTAAAGACTGTTTAGAAAGCTCTCTGTGGAAATGGTCTTTAAATGCCAGAAAGAAAATGCAGCTCCAATGGTAGCAAGAAAGTTTTCTTATAGACTGGAGGGGAGGGATTTGAAGAGGGTAAGAAAAATTATTAATTTTTTTTATCCATACGAGCTCCATTCATGAAGTAAACTCAGAAAAAAAAAATCACTTAAAAAGGAATTAAATTAATTTCCAACTGAAAAATAATTATCTAGCCTTGATACTTAATCTACGGTGCGAAATGACCAGGACTAATTGCAAAGCTGGTACACATTATAATTATAGATGGGTTTTAGTGTTCAGCTGATATCTGTGTTTATTAATAGCCCACGTATGTAAACAGCCTTCTCTGTGCCTGGAAAATAGAGGTGTTTGTAGCCAGGTCTCCCATGATACAGCAGGGAAAGACTCTGCGTTCTGTACGTCACCAGAGGCATTTTGGTCACTTTGATCTGGGCCACTCTGTGGTATCAGTTGGTTACATCAGCTCATGGGGAAGTACAGGATAAATTCTATGGGACTGTTCTGAACACAGAATTGCTTTTCGTTCCAGATGTTTATAAATTGAAAGTCTCCCCTGCCACTTAGTAATATATATTCCTGTTATCTCAGAACTTACATGCATTGTCTGTGTTTCACAAACATAGACTAATTTATATGATGTTAATTGTCAGAGTATCTCAAACTTTTTCTGGTTTTTTGTTTCTTTGTGTTCCCCCAAAGGCCGTGCCTTACTCCAGGGACTATAAGCGGAAGTATGAATTCTTCAGAAAGAAATTGAAGAAACAGGTTGGTAATCAGTAGGTTAAGAAACACCCCTAAACAAGGGAAAGCTTAGGTTACAAATCACAAATACATTTGTGAAGCAGCAAATTGGTAATAATTGGCATTTAATATAACAGCAGGGTTTGTGACTTTATGCACTGATGAAACTGCAATCAAATTGAAAAACTAGAAATTCTAAAAGGTCAAAAGTCATGAGCCTGCAAGTAGACTAGCAACAGACAAGTTTGGAAATCAGTGATCAAGCATATAATAGCTTTTGAAACTCAGAATATGGAAATGAATATGGAAGTTCTCAGAAGAGATTTTTTTTTTTTGTCCATGTAGAAGTCTGTACTGTCATCTCCATTGGGCTGGAGGATGGTAATAAATGGTTACAGCCTTAAAATCTGAAGTTTGTCAATCTCATTTGCAAATTCTAGTTGGAAGTGGCAGTGCCAGGTATATTTATAACACTTAGCAAAAGAGTAAATAGCATCTGGACAGCCAGATAACAATGAGTCTCTGCACAAGTGCAATCAAATTTTGTATCCTTGGGATATATTTTACATATAGAATAATAGCCTTTGAGTTTAGATCCACCTTTTCCCTACCAAGTCTGCTTTTTAGCTGACATGTAAGTTGCACACAATTATATATGCACCTCATTTTTTGTGTTCCTAGTTAAACAAGCTTGGCATTCATTCAAATGTCATTATCCTAATCTGAGAAATGATACACAGCTCAGCTACTCAATATAATTGTGGTAATTTAAGAATTAAATACGACTGCAGATTTTGTCTGATATAAGAGAATAGGACAGCATTCCCTATAAGCCTTATAGTTAGAATATTGAACTAGAAAGTAAAATAAGCCAGGTAAAATGGTTCCAAATAATTTTGTGTGTGAACCGTGAGCTTTTTTAATCAAGTTTGTAATATGATGAATGTTCAGTGTCGAAAAAGGCTCCATGCATGCAGAACAACTGTCCATATGCTGTTACTTGTAAGAACTCACTTTAACTGTATTTTCTTCGTATGAAATAGAACTTAGTATCTGAAACTCTTTGCTAGTTGAATTGTAGGTAAATAGAGCCTCTTCTCAGTCATATTGTGTTATGTTTCCAAGTTATGTAAGAAAAGGGTTTGTGTGTCCTTGTTTGTCTCTTTACAGAATTTGCATCCTCTGCAAAGCTGTAAGACACTGGGGGTTTTGTTCTATTAGTCCACGTGTTCTTCTTTTTCTAGAGTGATATTCCAAATAGATTTGAAATGAAAATTCATCGCACAACAATCCTTGAAGATTCTTATAGAAGAATTATAGCTGTAAAGAGAGCGGATTTCCTTAAAGCAAGACTTTGGATTGAATTTGATGGTGAAAAAGGCTTAGACTATGGAGGAGTGGCCAGGGAATGGTTCTTCCTTCTCTCTAAAGAAATGTTTAATCCTTATTATGGATTGTTTGAATATTCAGCAACGTAAGTAATACAGGTCTGGGAGACATGAAGACTTACTTAGGGAAAGCAAATCAATTGCATTTCTCATACCTTCTTGAAAAATGGAATTACTGCCCTTTCTCTCTCCCCCCTCAACCCTGTATAGGAGGGTTTAGTTGTTAATAAGTGCCATCATCTGCATGTTGTTGTTTGACAAAAGAGTAATGTGGAGACAGTACCTGTATTTTTTTACAGCAGTCTAACATAAGCCATGCCATTCTTGTATGGACAAAGATGTGCTTGCAGCCATCTCCTGCTTAACAGAAGAGGCAATGTTTAAGAAATAATGCAGAGCACGTTATTCTGACTACTTTAAAATTAATAGCAGTTAATCCTTTCTCTTTGGTATGTCCTTCACTTACAAAGGGTGTTCATGGCAGTTGTTTCTGATATGCTAATAGTCTTTTATTGAGTATTGTTAAATATTAGATATTAACATCATGAAAAGCAATTACTGATGTAAGTAGTGATGTCTTTCAGGTCTTCAAATGTGAGACCATTCAATAGTACAACATTTTGTTTTTCTTTCTCTTCCCTGTTCCCTCCCTCAACTTCAGGGATAACTATACTCTGCAGATCAATCCAAACTCTGGACTTTGCAATGAAGATCATCTCTCTTACTTCAAGTTTATAGGTCGTGTGGCTGGAATGGCTGTTTACCATGGCAAACTTTTGGATGGTTAGTATTTATTTTATTTAATATGATACTTAGATTGATATTGTGCCTGTTTTGAATCTCAAGTTACATACTGTTCAATTTATTTCTTCTTCTTTAAAGCCTTTTTTATTCGTCCTTTTTACAAGATGATGCTCCAAAAACCAATAACACTACATGACATGGAGTCTGTGGTATGTAATTTGCTTTATCATGTATGTTAAGATTTCATGCACATATTAATTATTCTCTATAGGTGTCTTAATTGTATTGTGAAGGTTGAAAATGCATGATTCAAAGAAATTTTAGGCTACATTTTTTATAAGTCTGTAGGAATAAGTCTGTATATGATAGGAATTAAAGCTTCCAATGAAAATCAAAGGCCTAGACTCATGTTTAAGTCAGCTAAGCTGTATTGGAGTTTTGACTCTAAACTTTCTATGATGTTTTCTTAAAATGTTTTAAACACTAAGGTTCTTAAAATTGCATATAAATATTTTTAGGATCCCTGTCTTAACCTGGTTTTTAAATGAGTTTGTCTTTGATTATTAGAAAGAAATATATTCTTATACTCTCAGAGACTGAATATATTTGAGTGATACAGTGTAACATCTTTAGAGGAAAACATGGCTCTTAGAATTTTCTTGTTTGGTTAGTTCTCTGGTAACGGGTTTTATGCAGAAGGATTTTTATTTGATCTCTTTAATCTGTTACTGGATTTGCTTTAAGATTACAGAATATACTTCCTGTCTGTTTCTGAGTAGCAGATTTATAGATGTGTCCTGATTTTTTGGGGGTGGGTTTTTTGCGTGTTTTTATTTTGCTTTTGTTCAGTACTCTAGAATCATGGAATGGTTTGGCTTGGAAGGAACCTAGGGATTACCTAGTTCCAGCCCCCTTGCCATGGGCAGGGACACCTTCCACTATCCCAGGTTGCTCAGAGCCCCATCCAGCCTGGCTCCCACTTCCAGGGATGGGGCAGCCACAGCTTCTCTGGGCAACCTGTGCCAGAGCCTCACCACCCTCACAACAAGGAATTTCTTCTTAATATCTAAGTTAAATCTACTCTCTTTCAGTTTGAAATCATTATCCCTCATCCTGTCACTATATTCTCTGATTAAAAAGTCCCTCACCATCTTTTCTGTAGCTTCTGTATAGGCTCTGGAAGGTGCTCTGAAGACTCCCCAGCCCTCTCTTCTCCTGGCTGAACCACCCCAGCTCTCTCAGCCTGTCTTAGCAGGAGAGGTGTTCCAACCCTTGGAGCATCTTTGTGGCCTCCTCTGGACTTGCTCCAGCAAATCCATGTGCTTTGTGTGCTGAGCAGGTGGGATCTTGTGAGAGTAGAGTAGTGGGGCAGAACCACCTCCCTTGACCTGCTGGTCACACTGCCTTGGATGCAGCCCAGGGTGTGTTTGGTTTTATCTCAGTTTTCATTTCTTAAGGCTCTTTGTAGTAATGCCTAACAATAAAGGGAAGATAAATACATGATGAGACAAACAAGAGTCAAAAATATACTACTTTAGGTAATGCTGTGACATCACCATTTTGCTGTGTGAGACATTTACACAGATTGCTGAGTCTTCAGTTTTCGAATGTCTTTAGAGCTTTGTACAATTGCAGAGCCCCTGTATCCAGTACTGGATTACCCTGGATAACAGTGCTCACTGGGCTGTAATGCAACCTCTTGCAGCTTAAAAGGTGGCTGCTCTATTTTGTGTTTACCATTTTGTAATTCTTTCTCAGGATAGTGAGTATTACAATTCTCTGAGATGGATTCTTGAAAATGATCCAACAGAACTGGACCTCAGATTTATAGTAGATGAAGAACTTTTTGGTCAGGTTAGTATGTTTATATAAAGTAGAATGGACAAAACATGAAAGAAAACATTTGACCTGTGAAATTAGCTGATTTTATCTGTATGGTATTAAGAAAAGCTCTTCATTCACTCAACTGCTTTTTGCTCATGCAGTGCATGATGTGGCTGTGATGTGATAAAGGACTTGGAAATAAACAGAGCTTTAAAAAAATGCTGTTTTTTTCCAAAATATTGCTTGCATTGAAATGTAGCTGTTGCTGTGAGGGCAACCAAGACTAAGATAACCATAGTCCCATTACTTAATCTGGACTAGAGATTGTTTTTATGTGATTGGCTGGAAAGGATGAGCTCTTTTGGAGATGTTTGGAATCACTGGGATATAATGGGTTTTTTTCTCTAAGATATACTAGAAACCTATAGAATAAACAAGTTTGTTATTGTGTAGAAAGCTATCTAAGATAAGTCATGTAGAAATACCACAGGTTTTGTACAAAAATTCCCAATTACAGCTGCCAACATAATAACTTTTGTGGTCTTGTGTAACTACAGTGATCCTAAGTAGGAGCAATGAAAATGTATGTCCATGATCAACTGAAAATCAGATATTTGTCTGCTGAGGTTCTGCTACTATAAATCATTATGTAATAGAGATGCATATTGATTCACTTACTGGGACCATTGCTGAAATGGTTCTGTAATTGCTTTTCCTTGAGATTTGGAGTGAAGGCTTGGTCATGAAATATGCAGTAAGTGAAGTCCACATAACCATGTGCAAACTTGGGTGCTGTATTGTAGCAGGTCAGAAAAATTGAGGTTTCCTCGCTGCAGTCTAATATCCTTCAATAATACATTTAAAAAAAACCCCAACCAAATTCTATTTATTACATGACCTGTGAAATTGGATCTATTTCTCATAATGTTCAAATTCTGCAGTATTCAAGAGTTACCTAAATGACCTAATATTAATGTATGAATTCTGTTACATATCCATCTTGTTTAAAACCTGTTCTGTGTATTGCATTTAGACCCATCAACACGAACTGAAAAGTGGTGGATCAGAAATAGTTGTCACCAACAAGAACAAGAGGGACTACATTCAGTGAGTAGTGGTGGCTGTGTGCAATGCATGTCACTGGATTGCCCCCTGCAGGGGCTCTGTGTTAGCTTTGTTTGCAAAAGGAATTTGTTGCTTTGTATATAAATTGCTTTTATTTTAAATGGTTTTTGCTCTTTTATTTTTTTACAGTCTTGTAATTCAGTGGAGATTTGTGAGCAGAGTACAAAAACAAATGACAGCCTTTAAAGAGGTATAGTTTAAATTACAAAATAAATTCTTCTAATAATTTGTTATGTCTAATACTAAGCTTTTTTGGACATTCTGAAGACCTGCAGATAATTTTGTTATCTGTGCAACTTAAGGCATAAAAAAGGGCAGTGATACCCTTAGTAGTGTCAGCTTCGAAATATTTCAGACTTAAAAATCTTTTTGGTATATTTTTAATTAGGTATTTAATTCATATTAACAAAATTGTTAATTTCTCAATCCTGGCTCACAGTTTTAGCTGTAGTGCAAACTATTTAATGACCTCTGCAGAAATGAGACTTAATTTAGTTATATTAGTTTAATTTAAACTGGGTGGTTTATCCTTATTTGTATAAATTGTATCACATATATGATATTCAGACTTAAATAGTCATCACTCAGTGGTGCACAATAAAGTTGTGAGAAATAAGAATTAGAAGTACTAAAAACAAATTGGGGACTGCTGATGTCCAAACATCTGTATTTGATATATTGCTTTGGCTGTGTTTACTAAAGACTCTGAATCATTCTCCATGAATAAAAATGCCTAAATAATGTTGACTTGATTTTTTTAAAACTTCCCTCATCTTTTTAGGGCTTTTTTGAACTAATACCACAGGATCTGATTAAACTTTTTGATGAAAACGAGCTAGAGGTAAGTGTATCATGGAAAAGAAAATAAATTATGTTGAAACTTAATTTTACTGACTTAAACTTTGGTGTTGTTTGGTTGGTTTTTTGTCTTTGTAGTTACTAATGTGTGGATTGGGAGATGTGGACGTGGCTGATTGGAAACTACATACAAAGTACAAAAATGGCTACAACATAAACCATCAAGTAATACAGTGGTTCTGGAAGGTATCACAAAGTTCTAATATTTTTTTATTTTAAACCTGTTCAAAAGCTGCTGCCTTTCTGCTGTGCTAGTTTATCTTGTGATTAATTAATAGGTTAGGCAAATTTTATTTGACCATTGAAATTCCTGAGGAAGTAAGAAAACTAAAGATGAGATGTGTGGTAAGAATGTAAACACAATACTGACACTTGCTTTTTCAAAAAAATCCATTTGTGACTGAGGTTAAAAATATTTCTGTCTAGGTTTTTCTGGCATGGTTACACTAAAGAGGTGTTAAACTCTCTGTTTAATAAATTACAGGAATTGGGCTGCTAGTTCATAACATCAGGAAAATTCAAAGAAAGTAGGGGCCAAATCTTCAAGGGAAGTATTTTAACATCCTGCTAAGCCAGTAACCATACTCTTGTTACAGTGCCATTAAAAAATTGTTGACTTCATGGCTTTCAGCAGTAGGCAGAGAAGTAGGCTCTGTGTATCACTAGAAAATCCATGTGTATCTCAAAAAATAATGATTTAGAGGTAGATACTATGTTACACAAGTCTACTAGCTTAAAACTCGAAAAATAAATCTTTAATTGTAATCATTATCATACCCAGGCAGTCTTAATGATGGACTCTGAGAAGAGAATAAGATTACTTCAGTTTGTTACTGGCACATCTCGTGTTCCCATGAATGGGTTTGCTGAGCTGTATGGTGAGTACTTATGATTATCTTCACAGTTAAATAACAGAGAACCTGAAACCAGCGTTGTCCTGGTGTTTGACTTCAGAGATAGGCAAATTATTCTTCAGATTTTGTTTTAAAAGTTAGTATATACTGGCAGTTATAGGAAACAAAGTTAGAGAAGAGTCACTTAGGTCATACATGTGTCCCATGTTCTATAAATACTTTGTTTTAGTTCTTGTTTTGGAAGTTTTTAAATATATAGGACTTCTCAAATGAATGTGGATTTTTAAAGTTCCCGAGAGCTGCAAAAATCCCTGTTTAACACATGATTGAGCTTGAAGAAAATTCTGTTGTCCAAGATCTGATTACAAAGACACTCTGGCATCAGCAGTTAACTTCAGTTCCCCAACTGCTTTATCTGCTCACCAGCCATGGCTGTACAGATGCAGTTGTTTGGAAGGATATGCTCCAAAGGGGACCACTGAAATGGCACGAGTTAAACATAATGCCAGGAGAAAAGTAGGGAACCTGCAACACAGAGACTGAGACAAGCAGATGACACCAGGGAGTGACTTCAACAGCAAAGCCAGAAAAGCCACAGGCAGGAGGATAGAACAGCCCACAAAGGGAGGGGATGCTCTGTGTACAGGAAGCCTCTTAGCTGCCAGCAGCTATTATGGTTTCTGCTACACTATCAAGGCTGAAGTGCTTGAGATCCTGTGCAAATGACTGAATAGCCTAATTTGTCTATTTGATTAAACATTTTCTTCTTTAGAAACAGGACATTAGTTTGTTTATCAAATAAAAGAATTGTGAACAAATATCATCCACCATGTGTTCCCATTTCTCCATGTCTTCATTTTCAGCGCCAATAGTTGGTTTGTTTTTTCTGTTCATCAGTAAATGAGTTGTGAGTTCCAGTGGGAAGGACAGTGCCCTCAGCAAACTTGAGCCATGTGTCTGCTGCTGCACCTGAACCTTGGCACTGCTGGTGTTACAGCACATGTTCATCACAGTTGGAATTCTGCTGCCTCGGGAGTTCTGCTGATTTGTCTAAAACACTACTAGAGACAGACTAAGGAATGATACAGGGAAAGAAACTGCTGAAGCTCTTGGCTTCCTTCTGCCTGAGGATTAGGATATCCTTGGGCAGCGTTCTGTCCAATTCTGTAGTTCTATTCACTCATTAATGAAAAAGTCAGTCAGTGGTTGTCTTGCCCACTTGTTGTCCTGTTTATTTCTCTTCTGGTTATTTCTGCTGTGCTGTGGCCAGCGTGCCATCCTCTCTAAGCCCCACTTAGCATCACAATCGCATTTCCTGGACCCGCTTCTCTCTGCAGGACTGTGGGTGACTGTTCAGTGCTTCCTGCTGGCTGCTGCCGGGCTGCCCCCGGGGCCGCTCCCTTCCCACCTCTGTTCTGCAGCCCTGCGTGTGGCTTCCTAGCGGAGATCTCCCTCTCGTGGCACAGAGAGGCATTTCTGCTCCTAGAACGGGAGCGCTTGGAATCCTGGAGCAAATCCACCCAAGCTGGAGAACCAGGACACTGAGCAAACGTTCTCTGACAAATTTATTTTTTTTAAATACAGAGTCTTCTCCAAACATACACAAACGTTTTCAACAGTCTAAGGAAATGATTACAAAATGTCCTTTCCATCTACTTGGACAGCTGACAGCTCCAAGAAACTTTCAGCTAGGACATGCTGCAAGACAGCTGTTGAAGGCACAGAGGGGCTGCACTTGTTAGCCAAAACTGTTCTCTCAGGTGCATTAAAACATGCTTGGAACACGTGTATGGTCAGCATGTCTCAAAAAGTTCTCAGTTACTCTACCCTGCTGTTGCCTAGGTAAAGGTGAACACTGAAGACTTTCTACCAGGTTATATAATTTGGCACATGGTGATAAACATGTATAAATTTCTACACACAAAACTATATGGCATAAAACTTTCTTCTCCATAAAATTTTTTATGCCAACTAATATGCATACGCACTTAGGTTTTAGTCTTCTGAGCTTAAGGTGTAAAATATCTTGAAATTAAGGTATAGCAAGAAATAATTAAGAGACAAGTGAATTGGGATTATTGACCTAATTCTGAGTATAGACTGATTTGACTTGTGCAGATAGCTTCTACTAATGTCAGAATTGGATTACAGAAAACCAAAATACTTCTGTATTTCAATTTCTAATTATTGAACGATCTCATAATAGGGTGAAAATGGTTGCATTCTTTTCTGCAGGTTCTAATGGACCACAGTTGTTCACAGTTGAACAGTGGGGTACCCCCGAAAAACTGCCAAGAGCTCATACCTGGTGAGTATTTAATTTAGATAAATTGTGACCTTTAGTAAGAGGGATAAAACACTTAAGAGTTTTCATCTGTTTTTCAGCTTTAATCGCCTGGATTTGCCTCCATATGACTCGTTTGAAGATCTATGGGATAAACTTCTTCTAGCGATTGAAAACACTCAGGGTTTTGATGGGGTTGATTAAGACACAGATATAAATTATATTGGTCCAGTGCTGCAATTTCATTTTAAGGGTTTACAAATTTGAATTTTCCAGGGACTACCATTGTATTTAGTCACATGGCTATTGAATCTCCATAGTATCATGTGTAAAATAAGTATTAGAAATTCACTAACTTTTGAAAATGTATTTTGTCATTTCCACATTTTCTGTACTTTGCTGATAAATAACAGTATACACATTGGATGGGCCAGTGCCAAGTAAATCAAAACTAAAACATTTTTAAGCAGTTGCCTCTTGTACAATATTTGAGACTGTCCTGCAGTAAACTACTGAAGTAAAGCTATGAAGAGATCTTTGCAGAGGGCTTAAATTTGAATTGCTGCTTTAAGAGGAACAACTGAAGTTTTTAAACGGTTTAAAAAAAACCCCAACAACCAACCAACCAAAAAAAACCAAACACCAAACCCAACAAACTTCATGTAATGCAATATCATAATCTGTGCTGCTTCAGGCTGTTTGCAACAGATCCGCTCAAAGCACCTTATAATTCAGTGTATTAGGTAAAACATTGGAAAGCATTTGTTTGCATATTCAGCCATAAGTTTGCAGAACGTTGACTCGCTGACACATTTGTTAGATTTCTGTTTCTAACTTGCTTTTGTTAAAACAGTGTAACAAACACAGGATTTTTATACAAAACAAATAAGCAGCATAATTCTGAGTTGTAATGAGAAATTATATCCATTTTTGCTTGAATTTGTATACTGATGTTGGTTTATGGAGTGTTCATCCCTTTTTTTGATAAATTTGTAGTTCAATGATGGATAATATTTTCCATTCAGCCTTTTGCAACAAATCGATCTTAAAGTGAAATTTGTATGGATATCACTCAGTATTAGTTACTGATAATTAGAGGCCTTTATTATCCATTCTTGCAGTATTGCACTACATAACAATAAAGAACATGTTTACAGGGTTTTCTGGGCCAAATTCAGCAGTCTGTTATGTGCAAACTTCTCTGAACTGCATGGAGGTTATGCACATGTGATCAGGTGCAGAATTTGGTTCTGTGATATGTTTACAGGTTGCTAGTTTCTACAGCTGCATTTTTATATTTTTTTCTCCACTGTTAGTCTAGAAACCAAATTTGTTAATAGAGGATAACCAAAGTCATAACCAACAATGTGCAATTTATTGTAGATCAAGTTGTCATATAAATATTAGTTTGATTTCTTTTGTAAATGTGGGTATTTTTTGTATTAATGTTAACACTTTTTTCAAGCAAGTGCTGGTTAAAATGATGTCAAAATTGGTTCTAAAAGAAAAAAATTGATTTATATACCTTGCTTGCTCAAATTTTAACATTTTATTATGATGCCAATTAAAGGAAATGACAGTACCTAGCTTTGGCCAGCTAATTTCTGTTTAGTCACAGTCTATAAATATGCAAGAAGGAAGTGTAGCACATCTCTCTGAAGATATGTAAATTATGTAACAAATGTTAATGGGTCTTAAGGGATATTTAAAATCCCACTTTGTTTTATTCTTTGACTAGGTCATTAGGACTGAGAACATTACATGTAAATAAAGGTAACTTATACAAATTTCCCAAATCTATATGCAGTTTTGTAAAACGTGAATGATATATCAGTAAATCTGTATAGATTTGAATGTAGCAGGTTTTGTTGCATACTTTAAAGTATAAAATAAGGATTCTGAGAGCAGTAAATAAAAGTTTATTCTAATAAGTTGTGATTCAGTTCTTTGAAATGCAAATCAGTAGTCTTGAAATAGCAAGAATTCAGTAATTTCAGGACTCCTAGGTAGGCCATGGCAGCAGTTCCAGTACAATACGCTGCTGATTTTGTAAAGGTGTTAAGATGCAGCAGCACCATTTCCTGGTGTTCTGCTCCCAAGACATGCAGTCTTTGAAAAATCCATGTTGGTTTTTTAGCAGAGCTCTGGGTCACTAGTAAAGGAGAGGTTGGTGGTGCTGAGTGTCATAGAATCATAAAATCATAGAATGGTTTGGGTGGGAAAGGGACCTTGAAGATCAACTAGATCCCACGGGCAGGGACACTTCAGCTAGACCAGGTTGCTCAGAGCTCTGTCCAACCTGGTCTCAAACCAGCTCTGGCCCCCTCCAGGGATGGAGTGTCCTCAACTTCCTTGGGCAACCTGTTCCAGTGCCTCCCCACCCTCACAGTAAAGAATTTTTTCCTATTATCTAATCTAAACCTGCTCTCTTGCAATTTAAACCATTTCCCCCTTGTCCTGTGTCTACATGCTCTTGTAAATAGTCTTTCTCCATCTTCAGATACTGGAAGGCCACAATTGGGACTCGCTGGAGCCTTCTCTTTTCCAGGCTGGACAGTCCCAATTCTCTCAGCCTTTTCTCATAGGAGAGGTGCTCATTCCTCTGCTCAGCTGGGGCAGGTGATGGGACTGAGGTAGCCTTTGTGGAGGATGCCACAGGCTGAAGGCGTCCTGCCGTCTGTGCCTGACCACACTTGGGCAGGGGAAGGCAGGGAGGAGAAAGATGTGGCTCATGTGGCTGGAAGGAAGGACTGAGCTGCAGGGAGGTCTGTGGGAGGGGTGACAGGCTGGGGTCAGAGACACCAGTATGGGAAACGTCCTGGTCAGGACTTGTCCTAGGCTGCTGTTTGTCATGAGGAATTGGGCAAAGTGGTTTTTGCAGCATGTCAAGAAATTCTAAAATTGCAAACTGTGGCTCTTAAAGGAAGACTAAATACCCTTACATTTGGGGAAGGGCAGTGTGAGGGGATGCAACCTGGCAGGCTCTTGGAGGGGGTCAGGAACAGCTAATGAGGATGCAGGCTCGGGCACCCAAGGAGATGCTCCCCTGGGTCTGCTCCATGTCCCTTGGTACTTGTATTTCCTGCATATCATGTCTCTGTATTCCCTGAAGCACATGCATATAAATTTAGGAGGGCAACTCCAAAGATGATGCTGTCAACACTTCCCTGTTTTTTTCACCAGAAACACAGTTCTTGGTATGGCTGTGTGCCAGGTGCAGACCTCCTACCATGGCATTGCAGAGGAGAGGTTATCAGCTGCTTCCTTGGGAACCAACAACCAGCTCTGTTACACTGATTTCATTACTCTTAACACCCAGCAGTGCCAGGTGAGGGTAAGGCTGAAAGGTTTGCCAGGTGAGTAAGAGCTAAATGTATCACTCCCTGGGGAAAAAAAAAAAAGTAGGGTAGATGTTGGTTAAGAGATTTTGTGCAGATCTGGTTAAGAAGCACTGATCTGTGAAGAGACTGTTTTCTAAGAGAAGACTTGAGCAAAATGCTCATTCTAGGCCAGGGACTGGACCACAATGAGAGGGAGAGAATGGCTGCAACAGGAACAGTTTTGCTTTTCTCAGCTTTAAAAACACCACACTGAAAATTCAGGGGAGTTTGTGGTACAGTTTTCTGGGCCTTTCTAAGCCTGAGAGCTGTAAGCAAAACAAACCAAATTGTGGCTTCTGCAGCTCAATACTGATTCCAAACAGCTTGGACAGAACATGGAGACTCCAGCTGAGGTTCTGCCCAGGATTTGGACTCTTGGCTGGGCTGTGGGCTGTGGCCCTGCTCGAGGCCTCCCCAGCTGCTGATCCAGGTCCCTTGTGTTGGAGCTTCACCAGCTCCCATCGGGTCAGGGGGTGATGGGATGGGCCCTTCCCACACCTGGGGCGGGCAGGGAGTGACATGAGCTGCTGGCACAGTGGGGTTACGTGTGTTAGGAGGGTGTGAAACCTCTGGGAAACTTTCCAGGGGCTGAACTTTTCTGAGAGGTTAAACCATTCCTGTTGCATGTTCAATAAGGATGGTGGTGATGTTTATTTGTGTGTTAATTATTACCACTATCTAGTGAATGGTGTTTCTGAATAAATAGCTCTGATGCTGTCAAAGAAGTGAATTTATTTAGCCTAAAAAAGGTAAAGTATATGGATTGCCCTTAAGAAAGACTTGAAGTGTAAGCTGTTCCTAATTCAAAGGTTTTCTCAGACTGCTGTGGCTTTCTTAGGTTTTCAGTCCGGGTCACTCATTTACCTTCTATTGACTTCAAGGGTTTTGGTAAGAAATTTCTCGGAAATTTCTCTTTTACTCTAAAGGTTATCATGTATGTGGAAATGCTCTGCAGTCTGGTGATAGGGAAATGAGACTTTAGGCATGAACAAGACACATTCAACACTAACCTGCAGGTTTGAGGCAGTAAGGGCTGTGATTGTTTTCCTTCAAAATTAATTTCTCTCAACAGACAAGTTTTTAGTCTGGGTATGATTTGTATCGAGTCTCTTACTTCTCAAGGTGATGCAGGTGATTCCTCAGCATTCTTGCTGCAGCATGAGGCAGAGCTGTGGGTTAAGAGGAAGTTAAAAACAGTAATTTCTTTAAAGTGCCACTGAGCCTGCACTTAATGCTGCTTCAGAGACACATGAATTAACTTCTTTTTAATTACAATTAATAAGTCACATCTGTAGCATATTAAACTTTTTTTTTCTTACTACAGAATAGGTTGAGTACTTACGCATCAAACCTAGGCAAAATATGAGTGTATACTAATCATTTTCCTTCTCTCTCCTATTTTTCTCTACCCTCATTGTTTCATGCATAAACTTACTTTGTAAGCTGCCTAGTGCCTTGACAGTTGATTTCTTCTGTAAATCCATAGCACAGTTTGGTGCTAGTTCACTAATTGTCGGCATCTTTACAAAACTCTGCACGTGTCTCCTTGAAATCCACAGCTGCCTCTGGCATACTGTCAGTGTGAAATGTGTCTTGGATCTGCACAGATTTCCTTTTTATTTTCTTAGCAACTTTTTTCAGTACAACTTCAATGTTACTTAGCAAATGCATGATACTTATCAATTCCCTAGGGTAGGAATTAACATCATTGCAATGGTAACATGCTAAAACACATACAGTACTTAAAATTGAATATCTGTAGTTGTCTTCATTTTACTCATTTCTTGTGTGGTCAAAAATAATGTCAGTTGTTAGGAGACCAGACCCTTCTGTCTGTTGTTTCTGTCATTTTTCATGCTGTCTGTTCATGTTTGTTTTCCTTTCTGTTTCTCGTTACTTTGTCATGGTGCTTGGGTTCTTCACATAGGGTCTTATCAAATTTTTTTTTTGTATGGAATTCTGCTTTTTTTAGGCAGGTTTTTTATTTTAATATATCGCCTTTTTAATCAACTATTTTTTTAAGGGAGTCAATGTGCAGTTCTTGTGATGTGAACTACAAGGAGATCACTTATTTATCTGCAGTTCAACCACCACCAAGAATCCATACCTCCAGTGTCACAGAAGCACATTATTGGAACATGTATATATTTAAAAGGCAGCCAACACCTACCACCTTCCACAGTTATAAATGGGAATGAAGCGTTTAACAGCTGCCATGTTTCTCTGTGGCATCACAAAATCAGATGCAAGCACAAGCTTTGGTACTCTTATACTAAATCATTTTTCTTTGAAGTGCAGACTTAATTGCTTTTTCTCTGTGGAACATATATCATTAGCAGGCTAATCAGAATACAAACAGCTCACAAAGGGGATAATGAGGGAGAACTTCCAAGTAATGCTTGGTTTATGTCCTCGTGATTCTGTAGAAAAATGTTTTGTTTTGCTGAGCTGTCCTTAATTTGAGGTTTCTTACTTAATGAGACTTCAAACAAAATTTGCATTGTAGGTTTCGGGTTTTCATCCCAGAGAGAGGCTTGGGATTTTGGGGAGAGGGGAGGCCAAGCAGCTTGGAAAACCTGCAAAGACATTGAGTAAGTGAGCCTGCCTCTTGAGGAAAGACAGATAAGACAGCCTTCCTAAATGTGACAGAATGGTAAAACTTCCTGTTGAAATACACCACAGACTAAAAACATACATCACAATTTGTTTTTCTTAAGCCCTTTTGAGTTTAATTTAATGGAAAATGTTTTCATAATTGATAGCTTTTCTGATATTTTCTACAAGCTGAAATATTTCTGATTGGGGTTTTGTTTTGAGGGCTGAGAAGTATGACCTTTTGGAGGCTGTGAATACACGTCCTTCTATGCACTGCTGCTTGGGAGTATGCAAAATGCTAAAGGTTTAAATCAAATTGCCCCGAGGACTGCTTACTGACCTTTTGAATGCAAAGCTGTCAAAACCTTCAAGTAGACATCAGCTAGAGAAGAACACTTTAGGCAGATCAATGCAAATAGAAAACAAAGTGGTTTTGACTTCTGGTAATTCCTAGTTAGTGAGAAACAGTTCCTGTGCTGCAAGAGCTCCTGGAAACAAACCCACACTGCCAAGGATTTGCTGTGAGTAACATGTAATAGTTATTTTTCAGGGAAAACCTTTTATGATCTACTTAAGAAATTAAAAGTTTTCATTAATTGCCAAATCCCGATATAGTTATCTGAGCAGGATGCTTCATTGACTTCAAAGGGATTTTTGTCTACTTAAGGAATGCAGGGTCAGGCCCTTAACTAGTGATAACTTTCTTCAGTGGGTTGTCAAATATGACAAACTATGCCACTTTAATAGAAGTTACCCTGGCCAGACCATGCCATCCCTTTGTCTGGAAAATCTGCTTTCTTCCTTTGCCCAAGTAATGGAGTTTCTATATAGAAGAGATTAGAAATTACTCTCTAGCTGAAGCTGTGGTTTCTGTGAATACATTTTCTTTACTTTGAATAGCTACAACACATTATTTTCCAGTTATGTTATATAATAAATTCAGTTTCAAAAAGTGTTTGATGGAGTTTTGAGCACACAGTTCTATCGCTGCCCAGCAATTAGTTGTCCATCCTTAACAGATTTATTCCTAATTAGCTGTTCATGCACTATTGCTTACTGTAATGCAGAGTTTTAAATAAATGCCTGCCTTTCCGTGTAGATTTACAGAAATGGACCAAAAAACAGGGGACTGAGAGGCTGTTCATTCCTATGCTGGTGTCCAATATAGGCAAAAAGTATTAAGCAATCATATATATCCTGTGCTGAAGACCAGCAGAATAATTACTTCACAGGTTAGTAAAAAGTAATTCCCTGTGCTTTATCAGAATGTGTTCTTCTTAGTATAACTAAGAATTAGCTATCAAAACTTGAGGTGCTGCTTCATCCAAGGCAAAAATAATATAATTGAGCTCTAGTAACATGTAGCTAAAAATTATTATTTTACAAAAGAATTAATTTTACTAGTCTCTACATCAAGAATTCAAAGTCTGACTGTAAACCATTCTAAGATCAAAGTTTCATTTATATAAATGTCTGCAATTTTGTGAAGATAAGAGATGAATTTGAAATTTTGCACACTTAGATAAACCTGAACTAGGAAAGTGAACAACATTTTAGTCACAAAAATGCTTTTTTGTGCTGGAAAATGTCTAACTATCTTAAGGTGCAAACAGGCTGGATCAGTTGATTTCTCACTGTAGAAAGAAATTAATCCTGATCACACTGTATTTAATTGAAGACTGAGCAGCTAAATATGTTGATCTGGGGCTGCAGCTGCAGCAGAGGTGGGCTGTGGGGAACTGAGCTGCAGGATGTGACTGGAGGTGTTAATGGGTGGGATTCCTTGGAAAGGGCATTTGTCCATCTCTGCTCCTCCTGAAGCCAATTGAAGTTTGTGCTCAGGACTTGGACTACCGTGTGCATATGGAAGGTTTTCTCCTGGTAGGCCATGCTTGCAGTGCTGCAGCACCTTGCTGAGGGTGGGATGCCCCCAGCCACTCCACATGGGATTTCCACTCCCTGGCCTGGTCCTCAACTGAGCACACTAGGCCAATATAACTCACTAACTCGTCATACTCCCCCCCTACTTTTTTCCCTAGTTACTTAGAATGAACATTTTGGTATGTATTCCATACATACATGTATTATTTAAACAATGCAAGTTCTGTCATGTGCAAGCATTTGGCTGCTGTGATCTTCTAGACATATTTATATATCTATCTGAACATAAACAAATGCAAAATGTTATTTAGCATATAGCAAACACAATCCTGGGCAAATGGTTAGCAGCACAGATAGCTGGATAGCAGCACAGCTGAAACCAGGTTATACTATGAGCAGCTTTAACTGCTGGTTGCTCTCCTCATGCATTATGTAGGTACATCTGTGTATACCACATAAATCGAACCAGGGAATTAATTCCAGGGAAAAAAAAAAGTTATATTTTGCCTCCCAAGTTATTTCCGTCAGGATTAGTTCCCTGATTCCTTGCTTGACCACACAAGCTCTGTGCAACTGGCAGTGCCTGTGCTGGGTTGGCTTAAGTGCTGGATTACATCAAAGTGAGGGTGCCTGTGGATGTGCTTCCAGCAGAGTCTCTGATCTCCCTCTTCTCTGCTGTGCCTGGGCAGGGGCCAGGTAGAGACCTGAGCCAGGTTAGTAATGATGCAGGGGAAGGAGGAATTGGAGTGGGATGCTGATTCCCCACAGTCCCTTGGACCACACAGGGCTCTGATACAGCTGTTTCTCCTGCCTTCAGATCCTGTCCAGCACTGGGAGACAGCTCTTCCAGAGCCTTTAAAATAGGAGAAGTCCCTGTGGGCTCCCAAGTGAGTCCTGCAGCCCAGCTGAGATAAAATCCCAGCGACTGCAGCTGATGGAGGCAGACATTTGGGCATCAAAAGAAATCACCCCTGCCCTTCCCAGCTTTTGGCTCCCCTCGGTTCACCCCCCTTGGCTCGCTCCTTGCACTGGGGTGTTGCCTTTAGCGGGTCAGCCCGAATTCTTGGTGAAGCCGTTTTGGTGCGAGTCACAGCTTCGTGTGGCCCTTCAAACATCTCGGTCTCCATCCCCAAAGCCTTGTTGTGCACGGGGGCGTTTGCAGGCCGAGCCTGTGTGCATGTGAGGGGGAGGAGGTGCTGGGAACATGCCTTGAAGGCTTCAAATCTGTTTATCTTCACACTCCTGAGAGGCGATCGCTCTCCCGTGACAGGGCAGCGCGCTGGAGGGAGCTGCGCTGGCAGCCCCGAGATAAACCGATGGGGCACAGACTGCTTTGGCCAAGTGGCCTCTCCCTGACCAGCAATTCCTTATGTCTCTCTGAGGTGAAATGGGACAAGAGCAGCAGGAAGCCTCCTCCAATCCTTCTTTTTAATAGTTCCTTGGGATGAATTGTAGATAAGAGGAGAGACCACATTGTTAACAAGATGAGAATGCAAAGGGCTGCAATTTTCCACAGCAAAAATAAATAGGTATCTGTAGCATGGTATATTCCAGCAGTATGTCCAAATGTCAGCTAGCCTCCAACTTGCCTTGTTTTTCATTTATTTTATTTCCAACGTTGTTTCTTCATTGCAAACATATAGAGGAAAAGAGAAAAAATTATTTGCCTGTTTCCTGTTGTAACAGCAGAATTAAGGTAACATATACAAGGATGAAAGGAGACCATATTTCATGCCTGTTGCTAAACAAATAGCTGCAGAACAGTGGGGTTGTCATGATAAGCATGACAGACTCTAACAAAAAGCTGCCGCTGAGAGATTCCTTTGTAGATTCAAACATAGAAAGCGGTAACCTAGGAGATATTTTCTTTTTGTTGAGTTATTCTTGGTCTGATACTTATTGTATCGACCCAACATATAAACAGTTTGATTTACAGAAGATAACATCAGAGTACAGTACTGCAGCATTTCTAAGATTTTGTTTGTTTCCATATTGGGGAAAGGTTTGAGAGAGGGGACTGTACTGAACCAATTAAAAAATATATACATTGCAAATGCAGTTTATGGGACAGCTCTTCTCCACCTGCTGGCTGTTCCTGCACCTCGCTGCTATTTCTACATATTCATAAACCCTTAATGAAGTTATTCTGTGTGCTTTGGTGTGCAGATTCCAGCTGCTGCTGCCAGTCTGCTGTCACTTTGGTCCCAAGCCAGCCGAGTGCTGAGGACTTTTCTGACAGGAGTGCTGAGTATCCCTGAGCTCAGAGGAAGTAGACAGTGCTCAGTTCCTTGTTTGAGAGCCCAAGGTGGCATGGCAGAAGTGTACAGGCTGGCTGGAAAATGTTTGTGGTGGTTTGGCTGATCCGAGCTGCTGTCCCATGCTATTGCCATGCCTTCAGCTGCATGTTGCAACCCTTGGTGTTTCTACATCTAAGAGCCAGGCCAGGGAGATAAACCAGGAAGAAAGCAAGCTTTACTGAAAAACAGAAAGGATTGTCTGGCAGGCTATGTATCCAGAGAAGCTCACTGCAGGGAGAGGAGCATCAGCTGCATCTAGGAAGCAGCAGACTGACTGACCAAAAATACTTAGGTATTTTTCACACCTTCCAGCAGCAGCAAATGGGCACAGGAGAGAGAGGGAACAAACTTTGTCAGATCCCTGTGAGGTTGCTCTTCCAAACGGCCTGTGGTTACCTCCAGCAGCAGGGGAGGATGTTGGGGTGTCATCTTCTCCTGCTGAAATTCATGGCAGGGTTCTTCTTCATTCTGGTGTGATGAGCCTTCGGGGTAGGGGTAAACATTGGGGGCAGCTTCCAGGGCACTGTGAAACAACTTGGCCAAGACACACCCACAGACTTGGGCCAGTGGAACACTATTGTGGGAAGTGTCTGGAAGGGAAAAGAATGCTAGTGTAGCAAATAATTGTACTCCTTCCCCTTTGGTCTTTGTTGGTTTATAACCAGATGAGATCTGTGTTAAAATCCCTCTGTCAAGGTGTACTTTTCCTGTACAGAAAGGCTCCCCGGAGAGAAAGTTCATTAGCATCCCAAGGGCTCAGCCCAAAGTGTGTTTGCCCATCTGCTCGTGGTAGGAGTGAATCTCCTTTGAGAAGGCAATGGAGATGGTAACTACACAGGTTCAAAATTAAGCAAGAACCTACTAAGTGACCAAATGTGCCAAAAGTCAACATTTGTATGGTGGGTCTTAATAGACAGTGTAACACACTGAAAATCTGTGAATACAGTTGTAATTGGGTCAGGAGTCTGGCATGAGAAACAAGAAAGTGTCTAAACATGCTTAGAGTGACACCAGATCAAAAACACTTGGAGCAAGAACTGTAAAGACAAAAGGGGCTTCCATGAGAAGCAGAGTTAATGACACCCTGCCAGGAGTGCAGCGTCGTGGCAGCCCCTTAGCTGGGCTTTGAGGACTCAACTGTCTGAAGGCAGAGCTGCCTGGTGCAAATTGTTGTAATTCCCCTGCAGTTAATGGGTTTCTAGCAATTACCACTGCTCTCAGCCTGCCCTGGAAAAAAACTGCAGCTCCAATAGTGCTGCAGCCATGCTAAGCTGCCCGTGGTGATGGTACCTCTGCTCCATCCTGGGTGCCTGTAGCTACAGCTTTCTTCACACCAGCAGTGACACCTGGCAGCTCCTGCCAGCAGGATGAGCAGGGAAGGGCTGAGCCTGTGGAGGGGGACCAGGATGATGATTGTATGTTGGTTTGAAAACGGATTTGTGGTCCAGGACCCTACTAGCATCTCTTGTAGGCTACAGGTAATTGAAGACAGTGTTGTGGTTGCACTTAACACCGATGGGGACATTTACACTGCTGTAAACAGCTCTCTCCCCAGATCTCCTGTTTCCCATCCAGGGGTGCTCATCCCTATGCTTTTCTGTGCCGCAACCTTATGGTGTTAGAGCAGAGTCATGCAAAGCCAAACCAGGAGAATGGATCATGTAGGCAAAGCAACTTTCTCATCTCTGAGCTTGTTAGATCAGGTGGGACATGGCAGTGTGTGGGAACCAAGCTCAGGCAGTTTGTGGCCATGCCAAACATCACCCCTGCTGCTGTGACAGCTTTTCCCAGACCACAGGGGTGAGAGAGCTAACCTGATGCTACTCTTTTTCTCGGAAAGAGGTGAAATGTTCAGTGCAGAACCAACCACACACCCAAAAGGAACTATTTCTGGTTTAAGCTGAAAGATATGTAAGTGGTCTAACACCAGAAAAATCTTATTCTAACCTGGAAACAAACTGCATTCTCCACCCTGGGATTGTGGCTGCAGCGATCTCATAAATACAGAGTTCGCCTTGGGAAGCTCCAGGTACGGGTGAATTTTCAGCTTCTTTCCTTTTCCTCAGGCTGCTATGTTCCATCCCAGGGAAGACTCCTACCTCTCAGTTCATTTTCATGTTAGTAACACTTTCAAAAAAACGTATAAAAACCGTGGTCGTGAGATTTCATTCATGTTTGGAAAATCCCTCTCTTTGCTTCATAATGGTACCAAATTCTGGATTTTATAGCCCTAGCCCAGTATAGCAGTCCTGGATGGATTGCCAGCTGCCCTTGCACACAGGCAGAAGAGCAGTGGAGGAAAGCCCTGAGTTAGATCTGTTCATGTCAATCTGATTTTTAAAATCTTTCTTTTCTGGAAACATGTAAACTGGTCTGGCCAGGGCTGAGGCTGAAATGCAGCATAAGGTAATCAGGTTCTTCACAGACAGCAACCTGGACAGCATGCTGTTATTCCAGCTGTTGGTAGCACTTCAAAGAGAGCTCTTACTACTGACTTGGGTTTTAAGACACTGAGGAACTGACTGCTCAAGTATTACAAGTTATTATTTCTTTGAAAGATGTGCACAGCTTGTTTGCAGACCCAAAAATCTGAGAGAAAGTGTAGAAAAGGGTATATATGAGTCTGAAAAGAACCATAAAATTTGGGGGAGTATGCATAGCCAAAAATACAGATTGAATCAAGCAAAAAACGTCTGTGTTGGTGACAGAAGAAAAATTGCTGCCTTGCAGCAAAGTAGGCATAGGGTTGTTTGTGTTGGCTGGCAACATCTTGTACTCCTGAACTGCCTTTCTGGCTTTCTCAAGATAATGCTTCTGAGACAGTTGGCCAAGTAGATAATTGTGTTCATTGGCTGCATATTTACTAACATGATATATTTGACAAAGTTACAACTGGCAGTGCCTTTAAACTGTGCTTCAATGACTTTATCAGCTAAGTATGAATTTAGATATGTTATCACAAGTCTACAATATCTCTAACCCAATTAATTACTAGGAAATGTGTTAAAATAATGATTCTGACAAACTAAAGAGGGAGAGTTTATACTTATCAAGTTATTGAACTGCTTAATTGTAGTAGGGATTTTATTACTCGTTTTGTTAAACTGAAAAGTGGAAATGAAAATAGTGGTGTTTGTAGCTGCCCAGACCCAGGCACAAGGAGCGCTCCTGCAGGAAGCACTTCCTTTGTTAAGTCATTGAAGACAAATATTGCATTTGATCTCATGAGTCAAAATCTCCTGCTGGCACAGCGTAGTCCAGGGAGATGGTAAAGCAGTTTCCCCATCACACCAGAATACAGATATGAGCACAGTCGACACAGCTAATGCAAACCACTCCACAAGTAGGACAGAACTACAGCTTGCTCTGTCTCTGTTGTCTTTTTTTGTCCCCTGTTCCACTGAGACCAGCTCCTCCTTCAAAAAGGGCTAGTGAACTGGGGAAGGAGGAATTCCCCCTGGGGCAGGTGAGGTAGTGTCCAGTGCTGGGCAGTACAGCTCAGCCACCCACTCATACCTGCAGGAAGCAGTGCAAAGGTCTGCAGGGAAATGACATTACATCTACCCAGGGACAGTTCCAGCCACTCCACCAACTGACCAGAGCACACAGCATAGAAACATTATTGGGTACTGCATTCCCTGTTGTTGTGTTTGTCTTCTAGATGTGCAGAGGTCATGTAGGAAATCTCAAATTCAGTCATGCTAGTGAACCAGAGTTTAGCAGGAGAGTACAGTACCAGCACGAGCTGCAGATGAAAGTCGTGAGTTTGTCACAAGAAAGAATGAGCATTTATCACTAATGCTCAAAAATAATATAAACAAAATTGCTTGTAAGTGATGTTTTCTTTTTCACAGTTCACAGTTTTCTGACTAGATGAATTAAAACACTGAGGAAAATAGAAAATAATGGGTCAAATGGATCCTGTCGCTGTATTTGGTCCTATCTGGACATCAAAGCAGTGCATGTGCAGTTCTGCTCTGCAAAGTGACTGTGAAACTGACTGGATACCTTTTGGGTAAGTGATTTGCATGTAAAGCAAAGATTTCCTAATTACCTTTCCTGAAAACGGCAGCTAAGATCAGAGTAAGACGAATTCTTCTGCTCATGTAGTTTTGACAAGTGAGGAAGGTGATGTAGATCAGACTCTGATTTTGGTAGTTCTGATTTTCTCCCGAAGACTTTCAGGGGAGTCACTCACTGAGGCTGTAGCCAATCCCGGTGATGATGCAGCAGAAGGGACAGGTTTGGCTGCCAGCTCCCGACTCTGTGAGCTTTGTAGTGCTGGCAGGAACAAAAAGCAGTAACAACTTGCCTGTCACTGAAGTCAGCAGCTCTCACAATGAATGCAAACAGGGGGCAAATCTGCTGAGTAAGAAGATGCCTTCCTACATGGTAACTTTAGAAACGAGAACTCTGAACAGACAAAAAGAGAGCTTAGAAATCACTGTTTGCAAGCATGGAGTAAAATCGGGGCTGAAACTAAAAGCTTAAATGATAGCAGCAGCCTTTGATGGTATCTCCCATACATATTATCCAGAGGGTGGTGATAGCGTGACTCTCAAGCCATACGGTTGCAGTTTAGGTTGCATTTTGGCAAGCTAAATTCGGACTTGAGGCAGAGGTAAATTTAAGGCTGTTTTCTGAGGAGGCAAGTAAAGAACAGCTCATCGTCGGCAATAGGGTGCTGTCCCGCGTGGCCGTCGGGAACTGCTTTTATCGGGGCTGTAGGAAGGGGCCAGTGAGAACCACTAACGACACTGGCTTTTCATTTCTTAGGAACTCCCATCCTCACATTCAAATACTTGTCTACATGTGTGAGAAAGCCAGTTTCAACTGGGAGTGGGGGTGCTCTGGCACACCTGGACATCGCTGCACCTGCACCGAGCACTGCAGGGTCACCGCACGGTGCGGGCTGGGCACCTCCACTCCTTCGGTGCTCTGAGTGGGCAGCTCTGGTTTTGGCACAGCCCTTTGGCAAGGCCGGGTTTGGCCAAGCGCACGTGGTGCCGATGCTCGCCATGCCGGTGAGGCTGCGGCGTGTGGTGTCCCGGGGGAGCCCGGCGCTCAGGGGGAGGGCACGGCCGGCAGCTCCCGCCCCGGCTGGAGAGGCTCAGCGCCTGTCCGGCTCGGAGTGCGGGGGGAGCAGCCGTCGGGTCTCGGTGCTGTCCGGGAGAGGCCGCGTTTATGGGGCCGCGCTCGGCCCAGATAGCGGCGGCGCCC
>WEIV01014380.1:159676-251857 GCA_013390005.1 Calyptomena viridis | reverse complement strand
CCGTGAGGGGCGCGGGCGGTGCGCGGCCCCTCCGCGCTCCGGCGAGGGGCTCTCGATAACGATTCCTTGTAAAACCAACCTTTTACGACGCGCCCCGCTCCGGCTCCTTTGGCAGCCTTGTAAAATTAGCGGGCGGGAGGAGCGGTCGCACCTGTGTGACCACCCCGCCGCTGGGTTCCCCGCGCCCCGCCGGGGCATCGCCTGAGCCGCGGCGGTGCCTGCGCGGGGGTAGAAGGCGCTGCTTCTCCGGCTCCTTGGACACAGCGCGTTTGAAAACGAGCGGGCAAACGCCGAGGCGTTTTACAGCCTGATGGCTTCGCGCCGCTTGGAGTCAGCACCAAGTTTCCCCGGAGTTGTCCGAGTTTAGAGCTCAGAGCGTGTGATAGCGATGGCTTTGCCTCGTGCTGCGGGTTCAGCAGGATGACGCGGCTCACGGTGCGCTTGGGAACTCGCACGTCTGTCCTTATAGGCAAAATGATTTTTTTTCTTCTCTTTTAGGAATGTGGTGCTTTAGTGAACTGTTTTTTGTGAAAGAGCCTCAGGACGTTACTGTCTCAAGGAAGGATTCGGTAGTTTTAGACTGCCAAGCCCGTGGTGAAGCTCCTATAACTATTACATGGTTGAAAAATGGAGGCAAAGTATCTGAAAATGAACGGATCTACACTTTATCCAATGGTTCGTTGTATATCAGTGAGGTGGAAGGAAAAAAAGGAGAGGTGTCTGATGAAGGATTTTACCAGTGCTTAGCTCTGAACAAGTATGGGGCCATTCTCAGTCAAAAAAGCCACCTCGCTCTAGCAAGTAAGTGCCAACTCTTGTTTATTAATTTTTTTATTGTTGTAATTAACTGGTGTGGCAGGAGCAGCTCTGCTACCTGTGAGCCCCCTTGGGCAGTGGTGCCTTGTGTGGGTGGCTCATGTGTGTTACCAGTCTCTGGAGCAGGTGTTGATGCAGAATTATGCTGAGAATGTGCTACAGAAGTCCTGGGTTTTGTTTCCCTAGTGCTGTTCTGGCAGCCTTACCAGGGTTACCCACAAATCTGATTTTAAAAAGTTAAAAAATTCCTTATTCAGTACCTTGATGCGTTGTGCTATTTTGGAGCAGGACAAAGCGATTAATATAGATACCTGTATTTGGGAGAGGAAAGGTTTTGTAAGCAACTGCGAGGCTTATATAACTAAGGCCTTGCTCTTCTCACGTGTGTTCAGCCAAGCAGATGTGGGTGCTGTCGCTTTTGGGACTCCTCTGGAATCAATCATAAGGGCCTGTTACCTCGTTCCTCTAGGAAGTGAGAGTCACATTTCTAGGGTGACTCCCTACTGCTGGATGAATGGTGAAGGAAATAGTTGTGTCTAAGTGCCTTTATGGCTTTAACAGTTTGACCCCGAGTGTTTGTTGCCCTCCATTTTCCTACCATCCTTAAACATATTGAGCAAGAGATGTGTGTTAGGAACTGAATGCTGTGCCCTTTTTTTCCATGGCAGTGTGGAGCTTTGCCACTAGACTGCTTCTACAACACTATCACCTTTTGCTTCCCCAAAGTACATGGGAATGTACTTTTCAAAGAAAAGTAAATTTTTGCAAAGTAAAGAAAACTTTGATTTCAAAGGAAGTATAACAGAGAGAGTACACAGTTTATGCAGTCTTCTCATGTTCCCTCTATAACAGGACTTAACTGATGAACTTAATCTAATAGGAAAAGACTTCCTTTAACCTCTTTGACCCTGTTCTTAGTAGCAAGTTGCACAAAACTGTGGTGCTGGTACCTTTGTGGAAACTTGACATTAGTTTTAAGTTGCAGCTTTTACTAAATTCAACCTGAAACTAGTCAATACAATTGGTACATTAGCTTACCTGAAAAAAATGTGTGAATGGTGACATTTCTTAGTTTTTTTCTGTGTGCTTCTGAACTGATTATAAAAACTCTCCATAAGATACCCCAGGAAGGCATGAAAAACCTTGTTCAGTGAGCCAGAGCACTGAGCCATTCCAAACCAGCCTGGAAGCAGGTGGCTCTAAGTAAGTGATGAGTTTTCACATGCTGTAAGAACGTGAAACTCTTGTGAACTCTCGATTTCAAAACCCTGCCTACTTATTGCTGTGTATCATGGCACCTCACTCACATAAGGGATTAATAGACCAAGCAATTCTTGGGTACTTTTGATAAAATGGTGAAAAATGAAGTATTAATGTTTTTGACATTTAAATTCACATCACTAGGTTTAGAGCGTCAGCACCATTAATAAGTAGACTGAAGAAAACCCTTTTTAAGAGGATAGGAATTTTTTTGTTGTTAACCAATATAAAGCTAAGCAGTGGCTGATGGATTCTATGCATAGGGCTGAAAAATTCAGGGCCACTTTAAATTGAAGACATTGCAGGGTGGGCTCTATTCTCAATATCAGAGAACTTCTGGAATAGTACAGAGCACTGTAGTAGTACAGTGTAGTAAAGTAATGGTAGTATCTGGTTTTATTCAGACAGTACTGAACTTTTGTAAATGCTTGTTTCTAACATGCACATGGTTTCACCAGAAAGATAGTTTCATTTTGTTTTGTTCATTTTCACCAAGAAAGAGTTGTGAACCAATACCTTGCATGCTGTGGAGTGAGAATCCTGTTTTACAGCCCTTTTTTTCCATCCCTCCCTCTGTAAGACTGTGACAAAAGGTTTCTTTTCTTTGAATACTTGAAAGGGGTTCTATGGCTGTTGGAGAAAACTGGAAGAGATAGCGGATCCATAATGATCACAGTAGGTGTTGTTGACTTAGTGATTAAGCAGTTAACTAGTGGCCAAACATGAAGTTATCCTATGTAGCAGTCTCTTCTCTTTAGTCATGGGCTGATCTGACCGGTTTCAGAATGTCATCTTTAATGTAAAGCTGTGAAATTAGGCAGTAATTTGTATTGTTACTTGGGGTCCATAAGACACTCGCAAAACTACTTTTCTCTCTCATTTTCACAGTGTTTCTCTCTGCTATCATGAGTTGATTGAACGTCGCAGACATTTTAAATGAAATAAATTCAAGTCTCGTGGGGGATTTTGTAGCCTTATAGTTTTGTTTAGAAGCAATTGCTGCGAAAGCAAATTACCTTGTGGTCAGGGTACAGAAGGAACTATACATATTAAACAGGTGGAGAATAGGCATTAAATGGGCATTCTTTCTTTGGAGGGAAAAAGCAAATGCTCTCTTCAGTTACTGGTAGCAGCAGGGTGCGAGGATGTTCTTTTACTTTGCCTGGTCAGAGGTTTTGCCAATAAGCTTATCTTTTGCTTCAGAATTGTAATGTTTAGTGTTGCATTTGGAAATCAAAAACTTTAATCTGTCCAAGAGTTTAAGATCTGAACACACAAGGAGATCAGGTCTTGGTTTCTAAAGTTAGAAACTGGAAGCTGAAGGTTGCACTCTTGGCAAGAATTCCATTATTCATGTGCAAATTAAGAATTCACAGGGTTAAAAGGTTAGAAACTGGCCAGGATGAGGTTTACCCTTGTGATAAAGAGCAGATGACCCTCATTCATTGGCCAAAGCTTTCATGTAGCTCCTCTGCAAAGTTAGTGATTGCCATGAATTGTTCTTGAGGAATGCAGAAATTCAAATGTGAGCAGGCCTTTCCTTAAGTGTCACTATGGAGCCTTATCTCCCGAGCACATCAGAGTAGGTCTGCAGGGACAGGGTTCCTCCCCAGAGGCCCCAAGGCTTTGCTTTCCTGTTGTTCATCCATGCACAAAAGAATTTGACTAATTTAGGGCCTTTTTTTTTTTTTTTTGGTGAGATCCCCCTACTTTTTAAAAGGAAACCGTGGTGCTGAAGTAGTGCTTAGGTAAAACTAAATATTAGTTTGAGTACGTGCTTGTAGTTGCTTCCAAAGCAAGCTGATTGATGTGGGGGGAGAGGAGGGGGTCCTGTGAGCTTCTTTGTGAGGCAACATGTGGGGGTAAAATGGTAATAGTTAAGAGTATGACTTACTCAAAATTCAACTTGCTGCTGCCACTGCTCCTGAAAGAGGTCTCTCTTAAAGGAATATAAAAGGAATGTAGACTGTGGAGAAAGTCCTTTTGGTATGACTTTGAATCAGCCAAAAGTAAACAAGCTGAAATTTTTTTTATTGCTGCATTTTTAAATTGTGAGAGTTTAACCACAATTAACTAAGATCCCATCCAAAAATAAAGCTATACTTCCAATAAAATAGTATTGAGGAAAAATGGAGAAGGTGGATCATGTTCAAAAGCTCGTAGTTTAGTGTAGTTACTGGACAGGATGCTCACTGTTTATTTCCTTTTCAAAAAAGTGGAAATGGAAGTCTTAAGATGGTTGCATGTTATATTAACAGCATTCCTAGATAACCCTTTCTCCTTTTGTGACTTGGCTGAGTTGATTTTAATGTTTGTGTATTATAAGAAAGGTAAACCCAATTCTTTGGGTACAGGTTTCTACATTTCACAGCAGTAAAAGGTTATGCAAGCAGAAGGTTTTTGGGAACATGTTACTGGAGGGAAATTGTGTGTGCATGCTGCACTGCAGTTTGTGGAACACCAGGCCCTGAACACACAGCAGGCTACACTTTGTGGAAAGTTCATAATTTTGCTTACCTGCTGTGGCAGTGCTGTGACTTCTGGTTCCACTGTCCTGCCAATAATTGGCCATATCTTTGTTTTCATAGCCTAATAACATCTTTTGCTCGGCTTTTAAATATTTCCACTAAAGAGTGCGTCCAACTGAGCCTTATTCTGTACTGTGACAATCAGGTTTTCTTAACAGTTCCAGCTGTTTGTTCCCACTTCTGCATTGTGCTGTTCCTTGTGTGGGCACAGCTGCTTGTGTGGCTAACTGAGCAGGGAACTGATCTAGGTTAAAATAATAGAATTAAACAAAAGATGGTGTTTAACACAAGTGAGTTCCCCGATATGGTTTTTCTTTGAGCCACTCACAGTGATTGCACTGGTGTCACTGCCAGGACTGATGTGGAGGTGGAAAGTCTTAATGGGGACAAGAGAAGGCTACTGAAATTTAGACCGTCACCAAAAAAAATGTTTGTAAATCTATAACCTTTGTGAAATGTGTGTAGGCAAAAATTTTGCCCTTCTGCTACTTTAAAAAAAAACCCTTTTAGTATCTTGCCATAAAATGACAGGATTGATAGCTGTGGTCTAACAGTATAGTTTTCATTTTTTATGGAAACTGCCATTTTGGGTGTCTTCTGAATGCATATAGATACCAAAGGTGTGTTTAATTATTCCAAATAGTAATGGAGAGCAAATTCTGAGATGGAAGGGTGGTGTTAGGGGGAAAAAGTGTTTTTTTTGACAGAGGTGGAAGTGAAATGGCAAATGGCATTTGTAGACATTAGTCTTGTATTAAAAGAGACAGCGAAGTCTTAATGCTGTAGGACTGGTGTGGTTACAGACAGCTTAAGGAGGCTGGTGGTCTGGGTTTTGACAAGTGCTGCCTTACTGCTATTGCTTTGATTAGTTGATTTGAAGGTCCTGAGAGGAAAATCTCTTTCTAAGCTGAAAGTGTACGTGGCTGATCCTTAGTGCATTTAAATTCCAGTATTTAAGGCAGGAGGTTCAGCGTTTTAGTCAGAAATGTCAGCTGATAACCATGAAGAACAGTAAGATATTTTTTATCCTGAAGAAATAAAAAACCTGGGAAATATTTTCCTCTTCATTTTTCTTCTTGTAGGATTTTCCTCTAGAACTCCCCCAGGCATCTTTTGACCTGAAGTCCTACAGCATATTCACAGAAGACATTGTCAGCATCCTTTTAAGACATAACAACTACTTAATTTTTTTTTTTTAATACTAGGGTATTTCCTATTCTTTCAGCAGTGACTGGTATGCATTTGTAACAGTTCTTCCACAGACTGAGAGATGAGCTTTTATATTGTTGCCAGGATAAAAACGTGTATAAAACTTTGCTTAGCGCACATAAACATTGTTTCCGCTCCCACATTACTTAAGAAATTGGCTTTTTACAGGTTTCCTCAACACCTCAGTTTCAAATTTGTGAGAAGCATAATGCCAAACCAAGGTATTCCATGTCCTTGCTTTTCCTCCTAGGTAGGTAATCCTAGGTAGTAAAGTACTTTACTACTCCTAGGTAGTAAAGACCAAAGCTGTTAGGGTTTTTACTAGTTTTTATCACTGTAACTTTATAATGTATAAAGTTTTTACCAGCTTCTTTTTAAAAACAATGCTCAATCTTTTTGGCAGTGTACTCTCTAGCTAATAAAACTTTCTACACGAGAAATGTTGATGGAAAACATGGTACTGTACTGGATGTTGTTCAGAGCTGTGACTGTAAGCACCGAGTTCTCACCTGGTGCAAGTTCTGTGTGTGATATGTGCATTAATCTGTGGAAGTTTCTTTTCTACTTGCAAAGCAATGTATGGCAGCAGAAGATGCTGTTCTGTTCCTGCAGTGTGGTGCTCCCTCCCACTGTTCCCTTTCTTCCCCCTCCCTCTTTCTCTGCATTTCTTGGTGTAGAAATTGTTGAAAGGGCATTCAGTAAGGCCCCCTTTTGTCAGCCAGCTCTGATTATCCTAAAGAAAAGGATCTCACTCTGAGCAGTTGTTTGCCTAGAGACTTGTTGTCACGTCTTCACAATTTAACAGCTGTGGCTATTGATGGTGTGCAGAACAATTTAAGACAATGACAAAAGAGAATCTTGGAGGAAGAATTTAAAAGTTACTAAGCGTTTCCCTACAGAAATGTGGTCACGTCCATTGTTGGACAGATTTGTGCTTAGTTTTTGTTTGTTTTCCTCAGGATTTTGTATTTTTTCCACACTTTATCTCCAAAATTGTGGACATAATCTTTTGTTTAGTTTTGAATTGGGTTTTTTTTTGCTTTTTGTTTGTTTTTTAATTTTTTTGTTTCATCAATAGGCCCAGCTGTTAAATTGGGATTGATTACTTCCAGTCTTTATAACTGGTAATCACCACCTAAGTGAAAAAGTAATCAACAATGTCAAGACTTCACATTTTGTTGAGTAAGTGGGGGTTGTATGGTCAACATTAGTTACTAGGGTCAACCTCTAGGTAGCTTTTAAGCAGCAACATTCTAAGCAGCATCTACATTTTAAAGTTGATTGTCTCAGCAATTGAGTTAGAGGTGGGGGAAAAAAATCTGCCTAGATGATTTGTGTTGGGAGTTAGAAATCCATCTGGCAGCCTTCCAAAACCTAGTCTGTAGTGGAAACAATTTTTGCCTGTATGGATTAAATTGTTACTTTTTAAAGGCAAATAGCAGATTTAGGAAGGAGATGGTTGTGAAACCACTTGAGTTTAGAGGGTTTGTCTGTGACTTACTGTATTGAATCATCATAGTTTCCTCTTCAGTTTTTCCTGTATGTAAAAATTTTGGAGGGAGATGACCTTCCTAATTTATTAGGGGAAATATAAATAAAGCATTACTAGAAGGACTTTTTTTTTTCTGCTCTTTTTACTTTGTTTCATAACTCACAATAATAATTGTTTGGGGTTTTTTTTCCCAATGAAATCAAATTTGCTTTTCTTAGGTGAGTGGAAGTTTTTTTGTTTTAACAACATGACGGTTTATTTTGCCTTTGTGAACAAAGTGGCATCTGGATAATACAGTTGGCATCTCAAGGCTCTGTTCAAAGTGCTTGTTTCTCAAGTGCCCATCTCTGGCACTTCTGGTGGGAGGTTTCTGACACATCAGTGCCTTTGCAGCTCAGGGAAATGGGACGTGGGTACCATTCCCCCCAGAGGCCCTTGGGTCTGCTGGGTGTTTGTGAAGTTCACTTTGATTCTTGTTACGATAACCCAAAAATGACAGAATGTGCAATCTTTGTGTTTTATGGGGGAAAGATTTCAGGGTTCCTGAGTCTTTCTGTGCCTTTCTTACACTAAAAAACTCCTAAAACCTCCATTGTGGCCAAGGTATTTTCTGACTTTGGCTGATGAGAAAACTGTGAAGTTTTGAGTAGTTAAGCTTGAGGAAGTTACATCTGCCTCTAGCATGAATATTGTAGAGTTGTGATGGTATTTAGTGAGTACTTTCTTATTTACTGAATATCAGAGCAGTAGAATGCAATGTGAGAAACGAAATACTGATAATGAACTTGTTATAAAAGGCATAGGAATGCTGACAACAAGCTTTATATCCAAAGTTTTTGTCAGAATTTAATCATTCGAGGCAAAAGTTGCAATATACCAAGATATTACTTCTCCATCCCTGGCAGGGTTACTGGGGACTAAGATACTGGAGAGGGAGAAAGTTGGCAAAGAGTGCAGTTATTTAATCTTCTGTAATCATGTAATTCTTGTATTTATACCTGAATAGACTGACTAAAGTAGTGTACACTCTTACTCCCATAAATTATTTAAAAATAATGTTATGATGTGTTTTCTGCACGTAGGCAAAGTTTTGAGGAAAGGAATGACCCTGGAATACAAAATAGATGATAATAATCTTTTTTTCCTCTCAGGACTTTATAACTACTATTTTACCAATTTTCTTCTGAGATGGAACAGTACAGAGCCAATTGCATCTCTGGCCTTTGACAAGAACCATGTGTGAAAGTGGTGTCTGCCATGAGAGTCCTGCTAAAGTTCTCCTGGGCAGCAAGGTCTAAGATTGTTGTTTTAGAATGGTGACAGAAATGGACTGTGAAAAGCATGACTAACTACAGGGAGGGTCTTTGATGTGTTTTCCCATCTACAGAATCTTAGGAAGAAAAACCTCCAATACACTCAATGATATCAAGGGGTTGGTGGTGGGATGGGTTTTGTCTCAAAATACCACAATTCACTATATCTGTGTTCAGATGTGGAGCATCTTTGCTAAGCCTGTGTTTTAATGGTAGAACAGGCAACAGATTCCATTCTGTGCAAATTTTTCTAATTGCAGCTTTAGGTGGGACAAATGCAGTGTTTTAGAAAGGGGAAAAGAGTCTGTCTTTAGCTGCAGGCTACTGTGGGTGGTATTTTGATGGCAAAGGAGCAAAACTTACCTTGTCCTAGTCTTCCAGCCTCAGAACATGCTAAAATTAGGATTTTGAATTTAATAATAATCAATAATTTACCTTGTCTTAGAAGTATGTGTAATGGAAATTTGCTGTTTAGCTCTGAGGGGCAGTAGTTTGATTTTGAAACCATTTGCTTATGAGAGAAAGTTTTGAAAGAAATAATTACCTGGTTGACCAGGCATAAGAGGTATGTAAAAGTTATTACAAGCATTAAACATGTCATCTGGTGTTCTTCTAATACATAGCTGGGGGGCAGTTAAACTAAGTCTTTACAGCTTGTGGTGTGTGTCTTGTATACAGTGATGTATTAATGTTGGGAACTGGAGGGGGTTCTGTGAGCAGAGGATCTGTATCTTCAGATTTCAATATTAGTGTCTTCTGATAGTAATCCTGATCACATTGATTGCATTGCTTGTTCTCATTTCAGGAAATCAGAATTTCTTGTGTAGAGCCTTCACGTTTCTTTGGGAGTTTTTTGACTTTCTTTTGAGCCATTTCAGATTAAAGACAAAACAAGATAAAATTTAGAAAAGCAGCTTACATCTTATCCTTTGCAGCATGAGTTTCTCATGTGAAGTAGCACTGTCCCATCTTCTCTTCTCCCTCTAAAAGTATAAAATCACCCGTGAGCTGTTTTACAAAGTGGTTTTGTCCGTTGTTTTAAGCTGTACTGAGAGACCTTCACTTTCTGTAGACCTTAAAATGGAGAGGAAAACGTATCAAAAGAAAAACCTTTCATTTATTTGTTGATCTGTTCTGACATTCAAAATTTTCTCATCAATTTTGTCCTCTCCCACGTTCCCACTCTTTTCTCTTTCTCACATCAGGTGCAGGATGGTTTTGTTAGTTTTTGCTTTTTCCTTTTCTCTTGCAAATTGTCACATATGTGCTATATCATTGCTTTAGATCTGCAAAACTGCTTCTGGTGGCCCCTCCTTTTCTTATTCCTGTCTGATGACTGGAAGGAGGTGCTGTTTTCCAGTGGAGCTTATTTTCACAGCTGTGGCAGAGGAAGGAGGTGTCATGAGATACTTCGAGGTCAGTTTTGACCCCAAATTTAGATGAGGTAAAAATGATTTGACCAGAAGTATAATATCTTGTCTCAGGTGGTCTGTCTGTCACTTAAAATCTGATAATAATGAAATTAGCTGTTGTTATTATTATTACCAGATAATAATGAAAAAGCTGTTTTGAAAGCCGTTATAATAATGTACAATAAAAACAACTCAGTGTTACACAGTATTGTTTCTTGATTTACAACTTGTTACAACTGCAAGTTACCAAATAAGCCATAATCTTTTCAAAGAAACTTTAATTTTAATCTTAAAATCTTTGAACGTGCAAAAGAATTTTAAACACTCTTGCTTGTACAATCTACAGCATATTAGTCAATTGTTTAGGTAACTTATCAGCAAATTAACTAGTGTAAATTATTAAATTACCATTTCACTGTCCACATCAAGATCTCTAGTAAACCTCTAATAACTGTAACACGTGCCTCAGGCAAAGCTGTGCATTATGTATGTTCTTTGCAATGAGAATTTGTTTGCTTTATGAAGCCATTGACAGACATTTATCATTTTGTTCATTAAACTTGTCTGTGATATCCGGTAAATTGATGTTAACTGGAAATATTCCCTGGGAGTTCTGGCACGACTCTGTCATTTTGCCTGAGGAGAGAGAAACTTTGTACGTAGCATGTCCCAAATTAGAAGGGTGAAACTTCCTTCTTCCACCTCCTCTCCAAAACCATAAGGGAGCCTATGGCCAGCTCTTTTTTCCTCCTGCTTTTAATGCTTATTTATGCAAACAGCCCTGTGGCCCACAGTTTGTGGACAGATTTATCATTGATCTTCAATAGAGGTTGAAATTGGATACTGCTTTTATTAGTTCAGCCAGTCTGTGCCAGGAAAGCAGCTCAGTGTTATCCCACAGTGTACAAGAAATTAACTATGGAGTTCTTGCTGGCATTGATGGGAGTTTTGTGACATTCCTAGCACATGGCAGTTAGTACTTGTTTTTAATGGTCATAATCTCTACCAGTCTCTTCTTATTGCTGATTCTCATAGAGTATATGAGAGGTGACCAAATGCATTGCTGAAGGCCTTGATAATATACACTGTAGAACTGTGCTTTGCTTGGTCTTTTAAAACTACTGTGTTTGGAGTGATGAACAATATTTCATTCATTCTGCTCTTGAGCAGTGTGTTCTTTTCCCAGTGCAAAAAAAAATAGGCACTTTTAACACCTGCCAGTGTCTGATCCCTGTGAATAACTATCTCTGATAATGGCAAAGGTTGTTAATAGGGTATCTGCCCACCTGCTAGTGTTCTGTTGTGCTACCTGAATCCAGCTGTATCAGGGAGCTTTCAAACAGAAATTAATGGACTAACAAATTGTGGCATAACTCGACTAAAATATTTATTAATGGGCCTAAGTTAATATTGAATATCTAAAAATCCATTGCATAAAATTTTTGTCTTTTGAGAGAAAGAGCAGAGCAGTTGGCTCTTTAAAATATATTGTGCCTCACTACATAATAGTTCACTGGATTAAATGAATTTATTGATTTCTGCTTCTTTACTGACACACATTTATGAGCAGTTTCTTTGGCACCATGGCCACGTGTCAAAGGTCATAACTTTCCTTCAATGTGGAAGAATAAAAGCTTTCAGATGGTGAATCCCTGAAATCTAAACAGGGCTCTATCCCCCTTCCCCCCTCAATATAATTACTGGTTTTGTATGGATTTATTTAAGATAAATAAACAGAAATAATAAAAATTATTTGCATTAAAGAACCCCAATATTATCTATCATAAAATAGCTGCAGGAAACTTTCTGCATAAAAAGCAACATACCTAATCTCCTAAAAGGTGTAATTATGGAGCACTGGTAGTATATTAGGCTCCTTTATGGTCAGAGATTTTATCGAAATGGTCAGTTTTAAGAACAGAATAAACATTTTTCATGGGGAATTTTATTACACTTCAGTTTAGAAACAGTATTTCTTTCCTTTTAGAGTCTGGTACACTTTGTGCATTAGAAGTGATACTGGGAGTAAATCCTACTGAGAGAATGAAATACATTTGAAATCTGTGCTTTGTGCTTAGGTGAATGTTTATAATGTTGACACTTTCTTTGATGCCCTTCATTGGTAGTAAATAGCCTGTGGGGTTTTTGCTGTGTACTAGATATGATTTCCATGGATGACATAAACATGAAGCTATTAAAAAAGAAACTGCAGTGAAACAAAGAAGTTTAATCAGTCCACTAGTTTGCTAGAGCTGGCTGGAGGTAAGCAGGCAGGAGTAGTGGGGATTTGGGACTGTGCCAAGAGCTTGTCTTTTTAGCTACTACTGACTGGTAGGTTAGCTCTGACCATTTCAAGAAACGACAGTGTGAAGGAACCTCACTGAGGTGTTATGTTGATTTAAAATAATCAAAATGTTTGTGCTAGGTAAGGTGAAATAGGTTTGAATTGTTAGTGTGGCCTGGCTGTAGTCCTTTTAGCAAGGCTGTTTCTGAAGGAATAGCAGAGCCTGGAATTGTATCAATGGGAAAAACAACCCACGATTTTCTGAAAAGACATAAAAAGCCTTCCCATCACCTGCCCCAAGAAAGAGAATTTGCTGCCAGACTTTATTTTTGCATAGCAGAGATGAAGCCTGTTGATGCTTTTAATCATCATTCTTGCAAAAAAACCCCCAAAACACCAGTGGTAGGGTTTTCTTCTGCTCTTTTTTTTTGTGTGTGTAAAGATCTTATTCAGAGGGGGCTCATGGCATTCTCCTCTCAAATTTACCAAATATTTATATTGCAGAAATGTAGTTGCCAAGTTTCTGACATGTTAACCTTTTGCATAGAAATTTGTCATGTCAGTATCCATCTCTTTGCTTTTAATTTTTTTTAGTACAGTATACTTCATCAGCACTGTTTATCCTGTTCCCCAGAAGAAATCTAAGATGAAACTGCTTTCTCCATATTTTTGTTTTTCACTAAGACAGTATGGGAATGTCTACTTATAGAGTAGAGAGATGGGATTTATTAGGGAAGTGATCTTTGTGTCTGAAAGTAGCTTTTGTTATTGCTATGAGTATATTGATTGTCCTGTAAGTTCTGAAGGAAAAGTCTCCAACTTTTTTTTTTGGCACATGTTCAGCACAGCCTCACTCAGCTTGACTTGCTGGAGACAGAAGGTGCTGTTTGTGCTGAGCATGTTGCTTGTGAACCCCAAGCTGGGCTTTCCCTCTGAGCAGTCCTAGACAGATGTGGGCTTGCTTTTTTTTTACCTGCTCTGCATTAATGAGGAACTGAAGTGTGATCTAACACTGCCTGGAGAAACCAGCTGGCATTGAAAGCTGGAAACAATGGTCTAATTACCTGGAGAGGAAGTTTGGGAGGGGAGCTGGGTGAGGTGGAGGTGTGAGCAGTCTCATGTGTCCAGAGGTCAGGAAGGGTAAGAGAAATGCATTGATGGAAAGGGTCTGGTGCTTGGGAAAATCTTGTGGAGTGAGGCCTGGAGTTGGCTTGGTCTGGAGACTGCCATGGGCAGAAGCTGGGAGTGGGAGAAGACTGAGGGTCTGACAGAGACTGGCTCAGGAGAGTGTTCCCATCCGAGCAGTTGATCCCGCAGGACACGGAAGGTGGACGTGGGAGGCCTGGGCTTCCCTTGGGAACTTCAGAAAGACAAAAATAACTTCCTGGTCAGGGGAGCTTCAGGGTATTAAAAATGCATTGCTACTTCAGCCAAAGCTTCTACAATATGTGACGTGAGCCTCCTTGTCCCTACTTTTCATGGGAAGTCTGTGAATGTGTGTTTCTTATGGTTTTGATATTTGATATGAGGTTCTGAAGTTTGATCAGTCGGAGCTGTGACAAGTTGGGGGAGCCATCCATGACTGCAACCCACGGAGTGCTGTGAAAGATCAGTGTTGTATCCTGGACACCTAAATTTAGTGAATATTTCAGTCCACTATCCAACTGTGTGTCCATATCCAACAGTAAAATTAAAATAGTAGTAGAATGTAATCTCAAGGTGTTGTGAAAGTAGATGAAGTAACACTTGTGAAGAACTGTAGTGCAGAGCACTGCAGAAATGGCCATAGGGAAGTTGATAACTCTGTTTTCAGGGCAGTGCTTAACAGAGTGTAATAAACAAGGAATGAGGCCACACACTGAACAGAGAGGAGAAAACAAAATATTGAATAGATGGTCATTATGTGAGCACCATTCATTTGATGCTGTGAATAGTGGGGGAAGTGTAATTGCGCAGTTGTATTATTTCCTAAAGCATGTATATAAACAGAGCAAATCACTTACATAAACAGCTTCATTTCTGCAGTTTCCCAACTTCTGAGCATTTGGATTTGGAAAGTTTCATATCCCCTGTGTGTATACACATGTAAGAGATATACTGAATCTCTTAGTTAGTGGGGAAATTTAGGGATTAGCTTAATTTATTTACTGATGTATGTAATGAAAAAAAACCCCTGGAATACATATGCTTTAAAGTATTAGATTTATATATAGAAAAAAGATTTGTAACAAAGGGCCCTATGGCAACTTTGGAGACAAGTAAGTTTGTCAGAACTTTTTGATTCAACCAAAACATATGCTGATGTCTAAGCATGTACTTAGCAATAGCTTTAACTTAAGAATAAAAATCTTCAGGTAATATTTTTTTAATATATATACATGTGCTCGTCTGTACACTCTCTGGTGTTTGCCAGTGCAAACTTTACTCTCTCTGTGACCTGACTGAGATGAAATTTGGTTTATTGCTGGTGTACAGGAGAAGATTTTTTGAGGTGCCAGGAAGGACTGTGGGCTCCAGTGCTGTGGAGGACTTGGCACCCATGGGTTTCACCTCCTCCTTCATCTGGTCTGTCACTTCTCTCAAGTATTAACTCCACCACACACCCTACAGTACCACCTACTTGTTAGTCTCTATGCTGAGCCATAAGGGCAACTTTTAGGAAATACAACCCCACAGACATCACTAGAGAAGAGCCCCAATACTCCCCACCCCCCCGCTTTTTTTCTGGCACATTTATGTAAAGAATCTCAAAGGCAGTGAGGTATTCAAGACCTCATGTCTTCAGTGCAATGCGTGCACCTGGATCCTCTTGGGGATCTGGACTTTTGGGTGCTGGGACCTTCTTCTGGAAGCTGGAATTATGAGAAAGCTTAAAGCATTATTTGTATTTATTAGAATTGTTCCTTCCCTCACTATTTAGTTGCTGCTGTGTTCACCATTGTCTTCCGTTTATCTAAATAATGGTTGCCTGGCCTTTCACAAACTTGTGATGAGGAAAGATGGTGACCACCTGAAACAATAATATCTGTGGCAGAATAGCCTGAGAACTTTAAATAACCAAAGGGGACCGTTTCCAAGGCAGCTAAGTGACCTTTGGATCCCAGAAGCAGACTATTCATAGAGGCAAAGCCTTTGTCCTGCTTTGACCAGTGGTCAGTGAACTCTGGCAGGCCCCTCGGCTCACCATCTTGGCCCTAGACTAGCAGCTGGTGATTGATTCATTTAACTGTCCAGATTCACATTCTTCTGTCAAGGACTTGTCAAGGAAGAAAAAGGTTCTATGGAGGGCTATTCATTTTACTAAAAGGAAGGGGATGCATTATATGATTGAGTGGATTACTTTTGGGTCAGAAGAGTTCTTGCATTGCTCTGTTTTAATTCGGCCTTCAATCAAAGAGAGATTAAGTTTATCAGTGCAGTGTGGTGCTCATATAGAAGGACAGATAATTCCAATTCCATCAGTGCAATAGAGTTGTTTTGTTTGATTTTTGTTGTTTCCCCCCTGCTTTCTACGATTTGTCCATTATTTTTCAACAAATCCATAGATTTTTGTAATTGATTGATACGTCAGTGAGTCAAGAATATTAATTTCTATTCATATCAGTCTTCATTTTATATGTGCGTTATAGGAGTACTAATACTTCTACTACCTCTCATATATGATTTTAAGCAATCCAGGAAAGCATCGAGTGAGTAAAAGATTAGTGTGTTATCTCTGTTTTAGATGAAAACTGCGAATTCTACAAGATCAGGCTAATAAAGTACTTCCTACAGACAACAAAGGCAACTGTAAAGCTGAGGGTAGAACCTAGTATTTTCTATTAGTCCCTGTTTTCACCTGATAAACAACAGTTTTTTGTACAAACCCAGCATTTTGAAAGGCTCAGGAGAACATCTCTTATGGTTTTGTCGGCTGGTTTAGAACCCTTTTTTTTTTTTTTTTCAAATGAGGAAGGTGTTTCCATGCTTTATGAAACTTGAATCATATTTTCAATTTTATAATTAATGCATCCAACAACCAACTTTGAGTTGTACTAGGGAGGTGTGTTTCAGCTTCATCATGTTGCCAGACTCTTCATCCATCTGCCCTCCAGCTGGGTTGTGTTTCCTTAGCATTAGGATTTTCTTGCTGGTCCTCCTTATGAAGTACTGAGCAAAGTATGTTGTTGCTTAGCTCCTTCCACTGGAAATAACAGGCATTAAAGAGCAGATCCTGTCAGTTAACCTTCTGCCTCCATTTGAATGAACATGATGAGCTGCAGCAGATGAAATATGACCTTCAAGTTTCTTTACCCCACTCTCATAAGCTATGTATTGTTTTGATTTGGCTTATTGGACACATTATGAGGGATTTCTGATTGGCTTCAGGCCAAGGTGTTATACTTGTGCTGAGGGAAGTACAAGTGCGTAATTCAGAAGAAAATACAGTGAGGCTTGATCTGTTGTATTCTTTTCTCTTCCTCTTTTTTGTGGGAAGAGGGACGATTTTGTATTTGTTGAGATAAATGCATGGCTTAACTATCTTGAGAGCACAAGAGAGGAAGGAAGTGTGAGATAATCTAACCTTGCTAACTCTTCTCTGTTATACACCTCTACATACGTGTCAGAAATCTGGGACAAGTAAAACACCTCTTGAATAAGCAGCCTCTTTGAGGGAGGCCTGGTATTCTTTTCATGCCTTTAGGTGGATTTTGTGGGGATCAGTCCCCTTTCTCAGAGTTTTCTTGTTTCAGGCTGGAGCTGATGTCTGAGATGGGGGTACTGGCTTCTCTGTGCTCCAGATAGCACTTCCCTTGGTGCCTCCCTGGTGGCTTTGATTCATGGCCTTGAGTTGGAGATAAAAAAATGAGCTTTTAAAAATCATGGAAAGGAAAAATGGGTTGTCATTGTGTATTAGAAAATATAAGTTATCTAGTAACCAGAGGTATTACCTACTTAGAAGAACATGGCTGTTTGCTTGCGCTATGACTGAGCCAACTGGAAATCCAACAATCCAACGATCACCTCCCACCCAAGCAGTCAATAGCCATAGCAAGATGACTTCCTCTAAAGACATTGGAGCCAATACCATTTTTATCTGGAAGCTGTACTTCTGATTTGTTTTGTGTGAAAACTGCAAGAGTTGTAAACTCTTCCCCCTCCGTTACTTCCAGAATTTTTCAGATGCACATCTAATTAGAGGATTTAAGTAGCTTCAATAAATAGGTAGTAGTGACAATACCTTTTCTTGTTTTTTTTGTGTGAAGTTTGTTTCTGATTTTCTCCCCTGCTGCTCTCAAACTTTAGGACAGTCAGACTTAGCTGTTAGTTACTACTCTCCGTAGAAAGACTGTTCTTGGGGCGAGATCTCTGGGCTGTGTAATGCAGTAGTGAGGCATTTGGGGAACAGGGAAATGAGCTGCAGGCATTTGGCCCTTGAGAGTGGAGGCATTTCTTCTTTCCTTTCCTCATGGGAATGCTGAAATGTTGACATTTGGAGAGGGAGCTGAAGGGGCTTCAATTCCAGCACCTCTCCTCGGCGTTTTGCAGTGAAATTGTGTCTTTTATCCTGGGATGCTGATTCTTTAAACAAGAAACGAGAGTGCTCATATCTCCCGGGGATAACATTTCTGACAGTGTGAAGACTGAACAGCACTGCCATATCAGCTTACACTCATTCATATGTGGATGGTGTCAGTTTGCCACTGTATGAAATGAAACCTCTTCCTGTGCCTTCCCCCAGATGTGAGGGAAGGCTCGGTGGTGGTGGGCGGTGCGGCACAGGAATGTGTGGGGCCCCACTCCTGTCCTGGGATGTGCTCTGCGCTGCTTCCTCTGATTGATGAGCTGGGCAGGCTGAGGTGAAGAGAGGGGTTTGCATTGTACTTAGGGGCTAGTTTTATTTTAGCCAGGAATAGCATTTATTTATTTTAAGAGGTACATGGCTGATAAATAGAGGTCTTCCCCTTCTGCTGGCTTCTGCAGTGAAATTCATTGGTCAGAAAGAGGCAGATTTATGCTTACAGTGCTGCAGGCTCTTGTTGCACAGTGCTGAAATTGTCTTTTCTTTGTTGCACTGAGTGATTATTACATTTTTGTTGTTCGAGGAATGTTCACATCACAGGAGTCAGTCTTTAAATCTTTAATTTTCTATTTCAGTTTTTCTTTGTGTATGGCTTGTTGGTTTGTTTTCTGTTATTTGTGGGTTTGTTTTTTTTTTTTTTATGCCAGATTAGGATAGTGTGAAGGAACATATCTTTTGTTGCAAAATCCTGCTTGTGTTCTGATCCTTGTCTTCATGTTGTAAAGTGCAAAACTGTGCTGGAAGTTCCCCATGCAACAGTTGGGCTATTAAGCAGAACTAATTCTTCACAGAATGGCAGCAACTCCAAAGAAAGGCATCTGTAGGATTAAGCATAGATACTAGAAGGCAATCACTTGGCAAACTGCTGAAGGAAAGCAGTCCTTGCAAGGGAGAAAGTGGTGTGTTCTTTCTGCTGAATGCATGCAGCCACACAAGTAGAACAGCTTTGAAGCTGGTTAATGTGGCTTACTGTGTGCCTTTTCTCTACTATTTCCTATGCTTCTTGTCTGCAGAAGAGCAGAGGGGAATCCTTGGTAAGTGCATTAGCATTTATTGTGCCTTCTGTGGCCACACACTGTTGCCTGGATGACAGATAGACTGAGAAGGGAAAACCCCAGCTGGGATGCCTTCAGAAGTGAAAAGATCAAATCTCTCATGCTTGTTTACATGGTTCACTAGGATATGTCAGTTACACCACTAATAAATGAATATATAGAACCACATATTCCTAAGCCTCTATCTTAGTTCCTTGAAAACAGTGCTGATGATAACTCCTGGGGTGATATGTTTATATCTGATTTTAATGGGATGGTGGTAGTGGTATGTTTTTTGCCTCTTATTAAATGATTGAGGTGTAATCAGGCATTGTGTGGTCATGTGAATAGCTTGCACATAGCTGCAAGAGGTAGAAAGTGGCGTCGTTGAAATATTATTGCCTACTTAGACCAAAGTAAAATAGAAAGAGCTGGGTGTGTTATCTTGTACTTCCTTCCTGCACAGATTGGGAATTCTGGTGCATTTCAGTTCTGGGTCCTCACCTCAGTGCAGCTCTGAGAACACCTGATGGGCAGGAGAAGGAACTGTAAAATAAGGTGCTCAGGAGATGGTAGATCAGAAAGGGTCCTTCTGTTATTTTCTCCAGCACATTGGTGCTGCCCAGGATCCAATTTATTGTCACAGTTATGTTAATATGTCATGGGTAACGTGCTCTGTGTCTGTTGCAGTGATTTGAAGAAGTGAGGAGGAAACAGTAAAGTCTAATAGTCACCAGGTCAAATTGTACTTTCCTGTTCCTGCATGCATTAGAACTTTTTGAAGGGTGATTATCCCTGGGGAGCCAATTTTCTTTGACTTGGGTGGTGTTGGGATAGTTTTTCTTGTCTTCAAGTTTCTTCTGTCAACTGTCTTCAACATGCATTCATTTGAGTCTTCTTCTCTTGATTTTCTGCACTGGAATAGATCAGAAACTTTGCTCACAATGTCTTCCATTCTGTATGTGGAGAAGATAATTTAATTTCATACCTAGTACTTTCTGAGGGTACCGTAAGAATGAAGGAATAAAAGGATGTACTATAGGAAAGAAAGAATAAATGAGTACATTTCCCTAAAAGCCTTGTCCATATTAGTCCAATTGACTTCCAAGTTTTCAGGAAAATACTATATGTGAAACTTCAAACTGGTCTTAACTTGGAGAAGCTGGTGGTGAAAACTGTGTCTGTGTGTGATCATAAAGGCTTTTGCAGAATCTCATCCCAGCCCAAATGGTGGAGAGCTTGGTGATCTTCAGTGGACATATTGAGGCTTGGTTATTCCTGTACAGAGATTTTTAAAATGATCATTTGTCAGCCACTGAATTAGGAGCTTTAAAGAAAGGAGCAGGGGGGACCTGAAAGTGTTAGAGGAAACAAATGAGATTGCAGCTGACATCTCCAAGGGAACTTTTGTTCAAGGGTGCTCAGGCTGTTGACCTCTTTGCTTCTCCATTTCATTGCCTTTAGATTATAGCATTCTTCAGTACCAGAAAAGTAGTGGCTAGTTTGTGAATGGGAAATTCCTTTTTTTTTTTTTTTTTGTGTGGAGGAAAAGGCAATTATGGATATTGCTATGCAAAGACAAAGATTTTAATGCACAAAGAAACAGCTTTATAAGTGTGGGGTTTGTATATGAAGCTAATGATTAATTTTATTTTCTCTTCTTATCAGAGGTTGGAGAATAATTCCTAGTGATCTGCACCTTAGTTTGGAAATCATTGTCTAAACATTGCACTTTTTAGACATCTGTCAGCAAGTTGGCAAGAATATGAGAGAGGAAAGGAAAAATTAGAACATACATGTTCTAATGTTTCTTCCTTCGTCCATTACTTTCTCTATTGAATTTCCCCCTCATTGTTTTGTTTAGTGGCAGGACTAAGTGTGTGGTAAGCCAGGAGTAAATGTTTTTGCAATAAGGTGGCCTTAAGTTTGAGCAGAACAGTCAGTTTCCCAGGTGTAATCGACTGGCAGTTTGTCTCTGCAAAGGAGCTCATCCTTCAGCTGAGCAGTCAGGGCCCTGGAGAAGATTTGTCCAGAGCACAAGTAATGAATTGAGAATAGCAGAGCAGGCAGATGGCCCAAATCCTCACTCATTACCTCATCTGGGATCTTCTTGGTATTTATCAGTGAAAGCTTTCTGTAATTACCCCTATGTGCAGGGCATTTGCTGATCCCTCCAAAACTCAGATGTGACTTTGAAAGGGTTTTGCAGGCTAATGCCTCAGAAAGATTTGCTCCTCAGCTCCAACTGCCAGTACTATTCTGTGAACTGAGACGTGAGGAGCACATGGTGTGAAGGATCAGTTTTGTCTATAGGGAATGTCAAATTTCATGGCCAAACCTGGCTCATTCTCTGTGCTTGTTTCTTTCACGCTGTAGAAATGGGGTTTCTGATTTTGTTAGCTTTTTGCAGTATTTGGACCTTTAAAATTTTTTTTTGTTATTGTTTAGGTTTGTGTTTTCAGGTAAGTATTGGCATACTTTGCACTCATATATGTATTTTTTTTTTGTAAAAATTAATGAAACAAACCAGAGTAACTCCAATTCCAGTCTTCTTTCATTCTTCCTTCTGATCTCAATAAAGCCATGAGTTCTGGCATAATGCACACATCATCTAGAGAATTGAGTAGGCACAGTGTTTTCTCAGTAAAGGGTCTCTTTCTCTCTTAGGTAAGGCCTATTGAAATCAAGGCTAACACTCCTACTGCTCAACAGGTAGGAAAAAATGAAGAAATATGTGTCATCAGTCTTGGACGTCTCGCTTTCAAACTCTCTGGATTTGTGACTATAAAGTGCATGGATGCCAATTAGCTGTGCCAGGAGCTCCCAAAATGTTATTTTGATAAAATCTGTCCTTTGGCTTAGGAAAAAAAAAAGGATAGCAAAGCCAGAGGAACCCAAGTTGTAGTGCTAAGCTAGTGGCTTGTAAAAATGCAGCTCTGTAATTTCCTGCTCCTCAGGGTTTTCCGAAGCATTAGGATGATCACTGTTCAATATGGTTTGTGTTCTGTACAAACTGTAGTTCTGGTCCATCTTCTTTAAAATGTTAAAATGCCTGCTAGGAGATTCTAAATGGCAAATGATTAAGAAAAATCTGTGGGATAGAGAGATTAATAGGTGTCCCATATCAATTATTGATAGTGTCAAATCAATGTGGCAGTTTCAGTCTCATTAACCTCCCTATAATTTAATTGTTTGGTAATAGTCTGAGTCTGGATTCCTTTTTCAGGGCACTTCTGAACTGTCATCTTCAAAATTGCTGCTATGGTGTTCATACTATCACAAACTAAGAATTTCTTCATAGTGATAAAGTCACAGAGGAACATTTCTTTTATCTTTTCATTTTAGGAAGAGAAAATTGGTATATAAGGTTTATCCTGGGAACATGTTTAACTCGAGATATATCTGTGAAAATACACAGTGTAATCTGTTTCACAGATAACAATGTTTAGCCTATCACCTTGCTATTTCCAGTATTTATAGCAGGCTGTGGTGATTTTGTTCTCTGTTCCTGAACAATGTAGAGAGAGTTTATTAAAAAAAAGATCATTATTTGTGTTTCTGTAACTATTTTTGTTTCAGTGTAGACTAAAGGAAACATGACTTGTTACTGTACCCAGATTTACAGTTTTGTTTTGAAATATAATTTTTAATAGAAAAAAATTGATAAGTTTAAACTTAAATCTCTTGCTTTTTTTGCTAAAAGAAAGGATTTTCTTACTCTGATTTGATTTCAATAAGTCAAGGCATAAACATTTCTTTTATGGAAGTTTCACTTGGAGTGACTATGGAGGCATTTTTCAAAACTATTCTTGTGGAAAACCTCCTGATTTTTCTGAGGTATGGGCAGTACAGATTTGGGGCTAAATGTGCACTTAGATTTTTCTGTAGAATTGTTATCCTGCCAGCACAGTAGTTCTGTAAATACACGGGGTTTCTTGTGTAAAGCTCTTTGCTAGTTATTGACCTTCATATACAGATGTTTCTGGAGAATCTGAAAAGTATTGAACTATTTCTGTATAGGGTAAAATTAGTGCAAAAAGACTAATTTAGGTGGCAACCAAGCCCTGCTTTATAGCAATGTTTATAGTAAAAACTCAACACCTGGCTATAAGAGCTTATGAACTGACAGAAGACTGTGGTTTGAGTCCCTTTCAATATCTAACACTGCTGTTTGATTCCTTCTTTCTTCCTTCAAATACTTCTCTTCTGTTATGTAATATCTGAATTAGATGTCATTACCCCACCCCTCCACTTATATGTGCAACCTCTATATTTTCTGGGAAAATTATTTTTCGTATTGGGAAATTGCATGTTATACTAAGGCAAACTAGTGTGTTTTTGTCATGTAATCTTAGGTCTGTATCCTGTCTTCTTTCTAAGAGTGAGTTCTTAGTAACCAGCTTGATAAAACAAAGGCAAGGTAGGAATTAAAGCTAAAATATGAAGCTGGGAAACAAAACAGAAAGGTAAAATGAGTCCCCTTTAAGATGACCATGTTTCCAGGCAATTCAAGCGAATACTGATTTTAAAGTCATGTCTAACAGTTTAGTGTTAGTACCTCATTAAAATCCAGGGATTAATAGCAGCAATCTCCTTGTTGTACATTAAAAGGATTTAGTTTAAATTGGGATTAGAGGGTACAAGGTGCCATTCTAGCAAAGCTTTTCCCAAGATCTCAGTGAGGTGAAGTGGGATGGCTTAAAGACTCTGGTTTCTCTGACTGTTGCAGTTAGACCACATTTACACACCCACGTGTATGGATTTTAAAACTATGATGAACTCATTCAATAATCCTTTAAAAGGTATGCTGTCTTTGGAAGTGAAATTGTCTGGAAAAGCTTGTTTGAAATGTAAAGAAAGGCATTTGGAGTTGGGTCTTTCTGGGACTGAAGGTGTGGTTGGGCCCAGGTTAGTTCAAGGACATTAAAATCTGTGGATACTGGGGTTAGAGATTCAGCCTGTAATCAAGATTTCCTGCTGTGTTAGATAAGGATGATGTGCAGTATTCTGCTATTCTCTTATGAAAGTACTCCAGGTGTGCAGCACGAGGAGTTGGAACAGGATTGGTCATTATTCTCCTTCCCTTCATACTACAGGTGTTTGTCAGTGTGCAAATGAGAAGAAACAAAACATCTTGAGAGCCTCAAGTTACGTCTGAGAAAAGGCATGAGATGATCTTATAAACATCACAGTCCCCTCCTGGCTTTGAGCTTTTGGGGAGAGGATGATTGTTTAGCTGTTTTATTGCTATCAGTTGCTTTTTTGTTAGGCTAGCACAGCTCATTAACATGTCAATGTGTGATAACATTTACTGCCAGGGACTAATACAGAGAAAGAAAAATACAGTTTTAAAATTCTACTGCATTAAATTAAGTACCTGATTTAGTGTTCTGCAGAATTTTCATTGAGATCTTAACATCTTGGCAGTGATGTCAGCAGCCTGTATGATCTATCTGTTTATTTATTTATTTAGTGATGCTTCTGATTTTTTTGGGGGGGAAAAAGCAACAATTTTCTTCCAACTGAGTTCAAGTATCAGGCTTTCAGCACTGTATCCATCTATGATTCTTAATTAAAACTAAATGTATTAAACTAAAGTTTTAAGCAATAGTAACACAAAAATATGCAATTCCAGACTATCTCTTTAAAATGTTCTAGAAAAAGCATACTTTAGTTAGGCTTATTTTTTCCAACTGTTCTGGCAGAAATTAGCAATAACTGCTGACTAGCAAAAAAGCTACATTTCCAGTCTATCAGAAGAGTTAAATCGCTGGTAATTTACAGGAACGCAATTACCAGTATGTTGTTTGAATTACAGTCTTTTGTAACAGTCATAATGAACTGACACTTTTCCTTTGTGCCTGGAAGGGCCAAATGTGTTCTGGATGATATCACTTCCTCTTACAGATGGAACTCGATTCCATCTCACCCTCAGTGGTTTGCCTTAAATAACAGGCATTGGAGGAGAATGACTGTGCAGACAATGAGTGAGATAAAGTCTTTGCAGATGCAGATGCCTCCCTTGTTTGCTTTCTCCAGGCCAATACATTTCCATTTAGCAACCTCACCTGAACTTCCTCAGCTCCAGCTAAAACCTCTTCCTGCTTTTTCTGTTCTCACTGATTGATGAGAGTCATCGCTCCCTGTTCTCTAATATCTTCTTTGTATATTTGTAAGACCTTCACTTCTCTCTTCAGTTTCCTTTCCCAGAGCTAATCAGATCCCAGCTCTTTTAATCTTTCCTTACAGGTCATGTTCTGTTTTCTCCTGAAATCTCTCATTTTTATGCTTTGCCTTTTAAAAACAGCAAGTCTGGGTCAAACAACACTTGATTAAAGTGCAAGAAATCACTGTGCTTGTGGTAGCACATACAGAATGCCCTTTCAGTTAATCCCTTTTCACTAAGAGTTATGAACATCTTTACCCATATTACTGCATTTGTGTGACATTCTCCTCTGAACTGTATGTACTAAGCAGCATTTTAGCTCTGAAATACTTAATCTTTACTAGCATCTCCTGGGAAACTCAGGAAAGATTAATCCATTAGATCCCTTGATGGCAACTCTGTCTCTGTGTGCTCCAACTGCTTGATCAGAAATGAGAATATCTGTGTGTCTGCCACATGTCTGGATCTGTCAGTACTCATATAAAGGCTATTCCCAATCCAGATCCAGACCAAAGATCCAGGCCATTTGAGTAGCCCATCATTGGAAATATGTGTCTTTATAGCCAAAAGGCACAGCAGAACTCCTTTTATAATCTGTTTTAAGCTTTGCTCCTGCAAGAACTGAGAAATTGCTCTTATTTTCTTGGAGTTTAGTGCAAATTGGCTTTGGTACTAAAACCTAAGGATTTTTCAACACTGCATCAGAGAGAGAGAGAGCATCACAAAAACCAGATCAAGAAGAGTGGTTGTGTGCTGCCCTAAAATCCATTTCTTTGGAAAAAGCCGTAACTTCTCTGTAACGTACAAGTTTATTCTTCTCAAGCGTAACCTCTTCACCTCAGAGTTTAAAAAAATGGAAAGATTCTTGGTTTCACTTGGGGGGTTAGTGCTATTGTGAAATTCTCAATAGCATTAACACATACCTTCCACAAATGGCATTATGCACTTCTGTTCTTTGCATCTGAGCAGTTCATCTCTCTGAGTGGCCTTTATCTCTTGAGAAACACTGAAGTGGTCACTGTCATGTGCTGCAGAGTTTCTCAATATTTGCTGCATTCTGGTTAGCTGAAAACCCTGCTGCTGTTTCAGATCTTTTATCCTTTCAGTGTCTTTATTTTACAGTCTTGGGCTAGTGTCAGCTGTGATGGAACAGTAACAAACATGTAGGTTGTTGGAATTTCTTTTGCCTCCTAAGAAAGCTCATTCAGAAAATCACTTAATGGCACGAAGTGTGTGAGTAGCAAGTGCAGCATGTAAGGGAACAAGTCACTGGATTTATGTTGCAGCAAACTTCAGGAGTGAGTGGTGTGGATGTGTGTGTTTTCTATTTTGCTTGTTCATTTGCTTTTTTAAAAATTATAAATGCAGACAGTCCTTCAGTCACATTAAAACAAACAAACAAAATGTGTGAGGGACAAGCTTCTTGAGTTTTACTTTTATGTACCTTAATTGACTCTGTGTAAACCTCTTTATGTACACGAGAAGTTCTTTCACCCATGCAGGAGAGCATTCAATCTGTGTACAGTGCGGGAGGATGCAGCAGTGTTTCTCTAATAATTAATCATTGTGCCACAGCAAGATAATCATTTGGTTTTTGAACTTGTGGTTATTTTCCTCATTGGTAAATGAGGAAACTCATACCAGAACTGAAATCTGATTTTTTTTCTCTGCATGGATAACATTGGTGGCATAAACCACACAGGTCTGTCCTGTAAAGATATTCATACTCAAAAATACAGACACATGTTCCCATCACATAAATTGCAGGAATTGATAAAACTAAGTACAGTTTCTAGCTGTCGTTTTCCACTTCTGTAAAAGGAGTGTTTGGTATCTTGCAAGTTAGAAAGGGTGGGAGCATCAGCCTCTCAGAGTAGCATTAATCATTTTCTTTTGGCTATAAATCTGGGAACGAAATGATTAAATAGACTGGAGAAGAGGGGGGAAAACTCAAATAAAAAGGCACTTACTTTTATTGTGTTTTGCAGGGTTGTTTTTGGGAACGACGTATGTCTCTTGAGACTTTGTTTCTTATCCATTTTATAGAGCTCTGGCCTCTTAACAGCACTGCTTTAATGACTCGTTCTTGGGGTTCTGAGTTGGAACCAGTGCTTGCCATGAAAACAAGCCTGTTACAAAGAGGTCAGGTTTCACGAGACAGCAATAGACTTGTAAAAACAGATTTTACTGGAACAAATAAAGTCAGAATTAAGAAGAAACCAGAGATTTGCGTAGAGAAACAAGGTAGAGAAGGAGCAAGTATTGAACCAACCGATTAAAAAAGGTATAACTTTAGGTGAGAGGTAAGTGGTGATTTTTGTGTTTCTAAAACTGCATTTAGTGACATTAAGAAGTTTTTCTGAAGGTTTTATGCAGTTCTTCATGGTTGTGACTTTAGTTGTCTTTAAAGGTGAATTTTCAGAGGAAATGCATTGTTCCTGCTGAGGTAGAAAAATGTTCTTTAAATATCAGCTTCAATTAACAACTTGCACTGGATTTTCTAAATAGTGTAGCCGAACCTGTTCTTGCTATCATGATGACATTTTGTGTTCTGTGGAATACTAATTGTCCTCAGTTTCCTTTGTAGTTCTTCAGTGTCTCACTTCTGTCTTTAATCTTCAGCTGTATTGTACCGGCTGCATGGAAATAAATCATTCTTTTTATATGCATAAATGAAACAAATACAGTGTTTCTGTTGTCTCGCCCTGTCCCTTTAAATGATTGTACCCGTATAAGAAAATTCTGGATGTGATTTTATAGTTCCAATGGAGATGAAACTTTTAAAGAGCTTCGCTTCAGTAAGACTGTATGATTACCTTTCTGCCTTGTTAAAATGATCCTGTTTTGTGCTACTGGCTGTGTGGTGCAGTTGTGTGACAGGTTGGCTCTGAAACTCATGTTGCCTTGATTTGGGTTGTTCTTATTATTTATGCCTTTATTACATTCCTAGAGATTTTATTTTGAAATGTGAGCAGACTTGTCTAGTTTGCTACATCATACTTTCAGTAAATAAATGAAGAATGCAAAGCACTGTATTTTCTGTTAGAATATTCGTTAAGAACAGCACTAGAGAAATAGTATTCTGGCTCCAGGTGAACACACATTGTCTGTGCAGGGAGCATTTAAAACAGAGAAGGAGAGAAGGGAGGAAGAAAGACAAGCTTGGATGCCATTTTTTCCCTCCTTCTTTTCCCCCCTCTCTCTTCTGTGGTGGAAGATTACGGGAGAGTTGGATTGCATCAAATTCAGCACAAAGCAAATCCAGAAAGTTCAGAGTTACGGGAACAACCTGATGTATGTACAGGTTAGTTGACTTCCGAGTCTGTTCTGGGAAGCTGAGCTTTTATAGGTAGGCAGAGAACTATTACATCTCTTCTTTAGTTATAATAATTTCTTTGCAATCAAAAGAAAATATGTTCAAGGAGAGAACTGCGTTTGTGTCTCCCCTAACAGGCTTTAAATGTAAGACTGCTGTTGTAACATCCTTATACAAAGTGTGGAGTTTTCGTGTGTTTGATCTTGAACCTGGTACTGCCCAAAAGTGAAAGAAAGAACAAATAGTGGAATGTAGGGAACTGGGTTAAATTCTGCAGTTCTGTCTGCAGTGAAGGTGTGTAGGGGACAGACACTGTCTGAGGCTGTGGAGATCTGCTGCCAAAAGCATGTGCTTGGTCATAAAATGTGTTCCAGGAGCATCTCTGTTTTCGTCCTGGGTGTCTGAACCACACTTGAGGCACCAGACCTCATTTCCAATGCTCACCGTGCTTCCATGTGTGGCTCCAACTCCTTTTAAGTGATTTTGCTGTGTAGGGTGGTTCTGTTGTCTTGTTAATCACAGTCTTTGGGAGGTCTCTTCACAAAACTGCAACACATTCACTCTGCTGGTATGATTAGGAACACTCATTCCTGCAGTGCTGGTGCAGCTATAGGAATGCCATGCAAAAAAAGGATTTATTCAGACCTGGGAAGGGAAATAGGCAACTTAGTAATAGGAATCTTTAAGTTATGTAGTTAGGCCTGTGTTAGGAGTTAATTTGTGCATAGAGGGGAAGGCAACCAGATGAGTTGATATTTCTTTCACGCTCCAATATTAATCTGTCAATGTACAGGAGTATTAAAATGCCAGGGAGAGGGAGCAGCCATTAGAATGCCTGGTGTGCATCAGTACTGCCTGTGTTCTCAATGCAGAAGGGCATTATTGACAACATGTTAGAGTAAATAGGATGATACCTGTTTCAATTAATAAACACGTAAAATAGAGAAATTATTAAAACACAAAACTTGAATATTAAGAGATGAGTAACTTACTACTATTGGTTCATCTGTTGAAATCTTGTGCCTGTATAATTTATTTGAAATCTGAAAACATGCTATTGAGCAAAGCTGAGAAGGTCGTTAGGTCCATCTTTCTTTGCATATAGGAAAATAAAAAGGATTATTTCAAGTATTTCTGAATATTTTTGCAAGTTGATCTATGAACTGGAGTTTGATTTAACCAGGAATTTTTTCTGACTTTTGACCTTTAAATTCGATATTCTCTTATTTTTAGCCATTTCTGCATTTGAAGTTCAGCCACTTTCAACTGAGGTCCAAGAAGGTGGAGTAGCTCGATTTGCCTGTAAAATAACAGCAAACCCTCCTGCCACTGTGACATGGGAAGTGAATCGAACCACTCTACCTTTAGTCATGGACAGGTATGGAGAGTTACACATTTTAGAATGTAATTTATTTTTTGCTATCATTTTGACCTTGCTACAAGGAGAAAATATGAATACTTGCAATGCCATTATGTAATAAAGGTTCCATGTATATAGCATGTCAACTATTAAAATAGCTAGTAATAGTTATGCTGCTAATTGATTTTAAATAGGTGCTATGAGTGCAGACCAGAGTTACCCACTATTGTCTACACAGTAATTACTGACCTTTGAATTGGTGAATTTTTTTTTAAATTTGCATACTTGGGAATGGGAATTACCATGGGGAACATAATAGGTGAACTTTGCCCACGGGGGATGGTTTGAAGTAGTGGGATTGCTTTCACTGAAGAATTCAGTGAAATGGTGAACCTGTTTTTCTTTAGAGAGATAATAAAGTATTACATGTACAGAAAATTGACTTAAAACAGTTGATACTAGGGAAATTCTATGCAAGGGGACTTCTCATGAACTGCTTAACTTGAAGCATACTGCCTACTCCCTGTTGGATTCTTTCCATGTCCAGTTTGCAATGGTTGAACCAACTCCCATCCTTTCTGACATGTAACTTCAGTTGAGCATGTCTAAGATACCTACCATGCAAAGGAAAGTAAAAAGAGAAACTAAAAACTGAAATCAGAGGTGAGTTTCTGGTAACTGTACACTAATGGTTCCTCTGTATCAGAAACTGGTGTAAAAAATCAGCCAACCTGAATAGTATGAATGTAGTAGCTGGCTAAAGAAGGGCAGAATGGTTGTTTATGAGGGTGAGAAAGCTCTGCTTGTTGAAAGTAAATTCCTCTGCGCTCATGGTGGTGCTGGGGGGAATTTTGCCTGTAGTTTAGAAATGCAGAGAGGTGAGTCATGTATTGGGAATGTTCCTGAGTCTCCGGCCTGGTGTTCCCAGGTCAGCATAGCAATGGCTGTTTGTAAATCAAGTAGTTAATTCCCTGATGGTGTTCACTGGCTGAACATTAATCTATATTTCTTGTTTTGGTTTCTGTGACAGGATAACTGCTCTGCCTACAGGAGTTCTTCAGATCTATGGTGTTGAGCAGAAGGATGCTGGGAATTATCGATGTGTTGCCACAACAACAACAAACAGACGTAAAAGCACTGAGGCAGTGCTGAGTGTTATCCCAGGTACTTGCCATGTGTGACTTTTTCAATGGCATCATATTCTTTTTTACATCACAGCAAAACCACTTAGAAGCATTGAGGAGCTATAACTGTCCTCTGAACCACTTGTCCAGTTAATAATTTTGCTTGCTTGTGCCTTGTGGCTGCGGTGTTGTTCAGTGTAAATTTCCACAATTACTGAAATAAGGCTTTGGTGTAATTCAGCATCCTTAAGAAAATATGTTTTATTTCATATTTAATTGAAATTTTTGAAATTATGCTCACTTTTTTTTTCTTTTTTTTTTTCCCCCCCTGCAAAGCCTCAAACTTGAAGCCTTTTCACAAGCCATCCATAATAGCTGGTCCTCAAAACATTACAGCATCTCTTCATCAAACTGTCATACTGGAGTGTGTAGCCACAGGGAATCCCAAACCAATCATCTCATGGAGCCGGTTAGGTAGGTCTTAATATTGCAGCATGTGACCTTCAGCCTGTGGAGAGGAAGTAAAACTGGAAAGAAAGGATTTGAGTGATTACTGTTCTCAGGCATCGTGTAGTTGGTAACGATTAGTAGGTTAGGGGAGGGTAAGTGAAACACACTTTGAGTTGCATGCTTCCACAGTGCTGTTAAGAAGCCACGAGGTTTTCTGAGGCCTTGGACTCTCTGTTTCTGCTGTCAGTCCTGCACTGCCCCCAGCCAGGGTGGGCACAGTGACAGGTATGTTGGTGACCTCCGGGAATCTGTGACTGGAGTGGAATCAGAGGTGAGTTAGGGCAGGTTGGGGTGATTGCATCGTATGAAAAAGTCCTGTAACGGTTTCTGCCACTCTTTTTAGAAGCATTATGTGAATGTGGTTTGGACCTGGTGTTAATGGACCATTTGGGCTATGAATGAGTATAGACAAACCCAGAAGATTCTTCCCGAAAGGAGAGAAAAGGGAATGCAATAGGAATAACAACATTCAGCATTGCATCACATTTTTTCATGAAAACTATCTCTGTTTTTATACTGACCTGTACCTAAATGTGAAAGTCAGGACTGTGTGTGTAGAAGCAAATCATGAAAAGTTTTCCTATGTTTTTATTTCTGAAAGTGTGAGAAATAAACATTTCTTTCCTGTTTGATTCAGTGGCTCTTACAGACAAAAAAGTAAGAAAAAAGTTTACCTAATAGTCCTAGAGCATTTGCTGTGAAAACAAACATAAGAAAATACGTGGTAATCAGATACCTTAATTTTATCCACAGCATAATTCAGGAGACAGACGATCACTGTTTGTAAAGATGATATGGATGTTGGTAGTGATGAACTGAATCACGGTGCAAGGCAATTGGGGAGGCTAATTGGGAAAATGGCATTAGTTTTCTAGCTATGATGGTGAATTTAAGGTGTAAACCACTTACAAAGTAGTGAGGCCCAACCATCTGAATGGTCAGATGACTAGAGTAAAGAGCAAAGTAAATGCAAAATGGAAACCTCTAAAAGCTCATCTGTGATTTCCTTTGCATCTTTTGCCCTGTAAACTCTAATCTATGCCATTACTGCCTAGGCAACCCTGTTTAGGCACTTATTTAGATACACTGACCAGCCTTGTGACCTGCTTTTACCACACTCTCCACCAGACCATAAGTCCATTGATGTGTTCAACACCCGTGTCCTTGGAAACGGGAACCTCCTGATCTCGGATGTGAAGGTGCAGCACGCAGGTGTCTATGTCTGCCGGGCCACCATTCCAGGCACACGGAACTTCACAGTGGCAATGGCAACTCTCACAGTGCTGGGTAAGCCCATTTGTCACTGTTTTAACATCTTGTGTCTGTCTTTTTGAGCTCTGCTATGTACTGGCCTGACTTTTTATCTCAAACATTGAGCACCGAGGACTGTAGAGAGACTGCAGAGATTAAATAGATCACAGAACTGGGGCTGCCTTCTTCTATCTGTTGACTTAGATGAGAAGTGTCAGATACTCACCGTTTGAGTTGTGAGCTGGCACTTGAAGATACCCAGGTGCAATGTTTGCTCTGGGAAGACAGGCTTTCCACACAGGACCAAGGATCCTGTAACCAAGTAGGAATATGTGATATGTATGTATACTTTGAGAACAGTATGCCATAGACTGGAGTTTGATTTGTTTGTCTTCATAAATGCATGAAGGAAAATGTGTAGAGATGTTGTTATTTGTGCAGATAGTATGTATCTTTAAACAAATGTGCTTTCTTTACAAGGAACATGCTTTCTGCATGGCTATATGTGTATTTGAGTGGCCTGAGGAGAGAGGATTGTATGTGGAAAATTATTATTATGATTGTCCTTGCATTTATGTGAGCTTGATTTTTTTGATTTTTTTCTTGTCCTTGTTACTTATGTGTAGCTCCACCTTCGTTTGTGGAATGGCCGGAAAGCTTAACCAGGCCTAGAGCTGGTACTGCTCGTTTTGCTTGTCAGGCAGAAGGAAATCCTGCCCCCAAAATTTCATGGTTGAAAAATGGAAGGAGAATACACTCCAACGGTAGAATAAAAATGTACAACAGGTAAGATTGGAATTCCTGTATGAGAGCCATGCTAGTGATGTGCTACCAGAGGAAGAAATCCAATAACTAAATATTGCCAATGAAGATATAACTGAAGTAAACATGACATCAGACATTAAATGTAGTCATGGGCATTCCCTTGGCAGAAGGAATGCAGGTTAGTCAATACCTAAAATCAGCAAAGCTTGTGTGATTATTGCCTTTCCCAGCAGGGAGAGGGGCAGGACTGAACTGAAGAGTTTCACCACAGTTACTTTAGATGGACAGAATGGAGCAGAATCTTGCTACTACTTCTGTAGAGTGAGCAGTTTATATTGACGAGTTTGTTAAGAAATTACAAGCCTAAGATTCTGCTTTTTGCAGGGAGGGGATGGATGTGCAGGTTTGTTTTCACTGTGCCTGGCTTTGCAGGCATAAACAAACATGGCAGGTTTTGTGGAACACTTCAGATTGCAAAGTTTCACAGCTGTGCATCCATTTCTAATAGAAGAGTTTGTGGGACTCGGGAAGCAGAGACAAACATAATTGTTTTTGCATTATGTGGAGTTAAGTTTACCCAAAACGTGATCTTTTTTCTATCTTTTTCTTCCTTTTGGATCCAGTAAATTGGTGATTAACCAGATCATTCCTGAAGACGATGCCATTTATCAGTGCATGGCTGAGAATAGCCAGGGGTCTATTCTCTCCAGGGCCAGACTTACTGTAGTTATGTCAGAAGACAGACCCAGTGCACCTTACAATGTCCATGCTGAAACAATGTCGAGCTCAGCAATCCTGCTGGCATGGGAGAGGCCGCTGTATAACTCAGACAAAGTGATTGCATACTCTGTGCATTACATGAAAGCAGAAGGTAAGCAGTTTGATTTAAATACTATATAACAATTTGTACGTGGCAAGAACATGAATGTCCCTTCAAAGCCTGTCAAATCTGAATGGTTCATATCCAGCACTGCATCAGAGCATAGCAGCATGTAAATGCCTATTGTAATCAAGAGGCATGCTTGGGGGAAAAACTGCTTTTGCCACATCATCTCATTTGTGGGACTCCATGTTCTTCCAACTCACCCTTGTGTGATGGCTCCAGTGAGCAGATTTCGAAGTTAGGAATGGACTTTAAAACCTGAGGCCTCTCTGCTGCTCTCTGGGTTTCCCCCTGCCCTCAGCAGGAACTTCTGCCTACTCCCTTCTGTGTGTGCTTGGCAGGGAAGAACAGAGCATACAACAGAGTCCTGGAGGCTCACAAGGCTGGACTTTTCACCACAGACTGCTCTTTTGTCTAGATTCCCAAACTCATGTGGCTTTACTGGCTTTCATATATTTTAGAGTAGAATAATTGATACTTTGTTGTCCTAACTACCTTCTCTAAGAATGAATATTGGCCAAATGGTAAAATCCATTCTGCTTTCGCCCCTTGTTCTCCTGTAATGAGAGAAGTATACTCAAACACTCAAATGTGCTGAATAGCTTATCCCAGCCTCTGAAATGAAAAAACAAATTCCTGTAGAAAAGGGAATGGACAGTTGGAATAAAAACAAGTAACTAGAGATTTTAAAATCCCTTAATATGTAATTAAAGTTAAGGTAATTCAAGGTGGTACGAAACAGCCATTTTTCAAAATCTGAAGTGATTGTGAAATTACTTGAAAAACTGTTAGGTGTGTGGCTTAAAATAAGCTGCAATGCAGCTCTGTTTTCTAGGAGTGATTTCTGTTTCCATTTCTATTCAGTTCGTGGTTTATTGAAGGACAGGACTGCAGATGCTCAGCTCTGTGTGGAATACCAGCCTGCCATCTGCTAAGCAGAGGACAGGAAGGACAGCTTAATTACTCTAATACTGATGCAGGAATAGCTGCCTTTGCTTTTGCAAGTGGGATATTTCAGGACACAAGAGAATTTTGTCTAAAGGAAGGAAGGAAGGAAAGAGTTTTAAAAGATAATGAGGACAAGAGGTGTGGGAAATTACCCCCTACTCTTTCAGTCACTGAAGTATTGTGATTGCAATCCCCTCTTAAAGCTAATATGAATAAAGTCACACTAGATAAGTTATCTGGATAATTGTAGAGAGCAGAGACCAGGTAACTTCAAAGAAAACTGGAAAACTGTCCTTGGGGAAGTATTTGTGCAGGAAATACTCTTACAAAGTAGTGAAAGGAGGTATCTTCTGCAATGTTTTCTGCAAAATCGTTTGCAATCTCTGCTTTACTTGCTTGTTTATCCAAAGGTTATATTTTGTGAAATGAGATTGTAGTTTGTCTTGGTTTAAAAAACAAATCAAACTTCAAACAAAACCAACCAACCAAACAGATCCTCAGATTTATTTGAATTTACTTTCCCAAATACCCATTTTTTTCATCTTTCCTGACTGTCTTGTGATATTTGTTTAATATAATGGTGTTTTGCATCCTTTCAATTAGTGAAGAAATCCACACAGAGAGAGTAGAGAGGACTGTGTTAAGAGGAGTAGTTACTCAAAATGTAGATGATCTGCTTGCATTTTTAATTTGATAACATGATTGGGTAGTACCAGAAATTTGCATCAGAATATAAAAACTACTTTTGTCTCATTTTGTCGGAAAAAAAAAAGAGCTTCAAAGGCTGNTTTTTATATATATATACATTTATATATATCTTGCTTAAGTCTTCTCATGTGTAATGTTTTCTTTGTACCTTTTTGTTCATATATTGCTCTCTTGGTTAGGAACCTCATTTGAAAATGTGTAAAGAGTAAAGGACATAGTATTGCCAAACTGCTTGCTCAGTCTCCTGAGTTGTACTGATCTTATGATTCCATAAACTTTAAACAGAAAGCAAAACTGGATAATGCATGAATTATATGCAGTTTTATGTTTTTTTTCTGTAGACTTCACAATGTGGTAGGTGCTTTGACAACAAAAGATACCATTACTCATCATTAAATTTCACAACTCGAGTATTCTGATGTTTCACTGTAAAAACAAGTTCAGGTCCTCTTCCCTATTTAAAAAAAAAGTTAGTGTNTCAAGGTGGTACGAAACAGCCATTTTTCAAAATCTGAAGTGATTGTGAAATTACTTGAAAAACTGTTAGGTGTGTGGCTTAAAATAAGCTGCAATGCAGCTCTGTTTTCTAGGAGTGATTTCTGTTTCCATTTCTATTCAGTTCGTGGTTTATTGAAGGACAGGACTGCAGATGCTCAGCTCTGTGTGGAATACCAGCCTGCCATCTGCTAAGCAGAGGACAGGAAGGACAGCTTAATTACTCTAATACTGATGCAGGAATAGCTGCCTTTGCTTTTGCAAGTGGGATATTTCAGGACACAAGAGAATTTTGTCTAAAGGAAGGAAGGAAGGAAAGAGTTTTAAAAGATAATGAGGACAAGAGGTGTGGGAAATTACCCCCTACTCTTTCAGTCACTGAAGTATTGTGATTGCAATCCCCTCTTAAAGCTAATATGAATAAAGTCACACTAGATAAGTTATCTGGATAATTGTAGAGAGCAGAGACCAGGTAACTTCAAAGAAAACTGGAAAACTGTCCTTGGGGAAGTATTTGTGCAGGAAATACTCTTACAAAGTAGTGAAAGGAGGTATCTTCTGCAATGTTTTCTGCAAAATCGTTTGCAATCTCTGCTTTACTTGCTTGTTTATCCAAAGGTTATATTTTGTGAAATGAGATTGTAGTTTGTCTTGGTTTAAAAAACAAATCAAACTTCAAACAAAACCAACCAACCAAACAGATCCTCAGATTTATTTGAATTTACTTTCCCAAATACCCATTTTTTTCATCTTTCCTGACTGTCTTGTGATATTTGTTTAATATAATGGTGTTTTGCATCCTTTCAATTAGTGAAGAAATCCACACAGAGAGAGTAGAGAGGACTGTGTTAAGAGGAGTAGTTACTCAAAATGTAGATGATCTGCTTGCATTTTTAATTTGATAACATGATTGGGTAGTACCAGAAATTTGCATCAGAATATAAAAACTACTTTTGTCTCATTTTGTCGGAAAAAAAAAAGAGCTTCAAAGGCTGGTGTACTGCACTTCTGTAAAAAGAAGTGATAGTCTGTAAACCTTTCTGAGGATGTGGCCCACATATCAGAAGCATGATTAAACACATAGAAAATGCCTTTGTGTGAAAGTATCACGTCAGCCATCTCTCTAATGTAAATTTAGAAGCAACTACATTTAAAGAAATACAAAACAAATATTAAGAAAAAATCTTTTAGTGACATTGACACCATACCAGGTCATAGAGGTGCTAACATAGACTTGATGTTCTCAGCATCTAATTTACCCTGTAAGAACTCTGGATAATTATGTATTAATATAAATATTTTGTATGAATATTAGTATTATTTTGTTATTCCTTCCAGCTTGTCTTTCCCCATTGTCTTTTCCCATTCCAACCTCACACCCTATTTATGACCTTAATGAAGGTTAAAGNAAAAAAAAAAGTTAGTGTTTAATCAAGTTAGTTGAAGAAACCTAACAGGTGTGGGTTTTGTGTTTTTGTTTTTTGTTTCTTTTAGCAGAATATTTTACATTCAAATCGGGGTCATAGTAGCAAGAAGAATAAGGGTCTGATGAGCGTGCATGTTGGAGTGTGTTAATTCCTTGTTAGTGATTTAGAAAAGGCACAAAGGGAACACTGATTGTGGTGGAAGGCAAGCCTTGTTCTCTATTATGGCTGTTTCATTAGGGCCTCTGCATGAGGCCTAGCAATCCATTCAATGAGAGAACAAGTCCTTTTAATTTGAGCTCAAGGATCTTGTTTAGCAGGTCAGAAATCGTGCCTTGCAATTCCTAGTTAACAAGCCATTAACTAGTCTGTTGTGAGATGCTCGTAATCTTGTCTAATTAAAATGCTATCAAGTTAATTCATAAATGTGGGAAAACTTAATGGTGGAATTTGCCTTTCGTTTTGTTTATAAATTCAGTTGTGAGGAGGAGGAGCTGGCTCTTACAGACTTTTGATTAAGTTGACATGCACTTGGTGTGAATTGTTCGTTAACACAGCAGCTTTCACCACACTTGGTCCACTTTACAGGCTTCCTCTATAGGAATAAAGCCCAACAAAGACAAGGACTGCTGCATGCATTGCTATGCATATTTTAATGTGAATTGCTGACAATTTTTGTCCTTTTTTCTTCTTTTTTAACAACTTTCTAAGGATCCAAACATTTTTGAAGCTCATTCTGGTCTGTTCTTATTGGGCTTTCTCCAAATTAAAGAAAAAAAATGTGTCAATCAAATGTATATAAAAATTGCAGGGCTAAAATGAGATCCTTTTGCTGAATAAATTCTTTGTTTGTTTCTTCTGGGGAGGGGGTTGTTTGTTTTGTTTCAGATGAAGTGGAGCCCTCACATTCCTCACAGTCTGCTATAGGAAGGCTTTGTAAATAGGTTTTGAAAAAACCTCTCTGATTCTAAACAAATAGATTTGGAAGCTCGGTATGAATAATAAGGCTATTAGAGCTTGTCTGTTGTGTTACTGTACATGAGGCACAGTTTGTTGTGACTAATTCTAAATAGGGTTTAGAGCAGCATTCAAGATCCCTTATTCAGGAAAAGCCTGAAACACCACAGCCTACACCACAGCAAGACACAGTTACTCCTGAGCATGAAAGAGCTTTAACTCAGTAGGGTTGATAAAATAGAGGTAGGCTGGGGAAGAAAGTGAAATTAGCTTTGTAAGATCCTAAGGCCAAGATACTGTGATGTTGGAGGATTTTCAGGAATTTTTGTTTGTCTAACCCTTGTTTTATGCCAGGCTTAAATAATGAAGAATACCAAGTGGTCATTGGAAATGATACAACTCATTACATTATTGATGACTTGGAACCAGCCAGCAACTACACCTTCTATATTGTAGCTTATATGCCTCTGGGAGCCAGCCAGATGTCAGATCATGTAACTCAGCACACCCTTGAAGATGGTAAGGCAAATAATTTCAGTGAACATTTTTATTTGCACTAAATAGAAGTGTGCAATCCAGTGCTAACAGTTCTTGAGGATTGCAGATTTCCATTGATATCAGTGAGACTTCTGGATACACGCAGTGCAAGACAGCCAGCTAATGAAAGGAATGAGAGTAAAATAACATTCTGACAGGGCAACAGTGGAGATTACACAGTCTTTTTCTACCTTGAAAGACGTTTCATTAAATCATGTTAATAACTATTCTAGATCTTTTAAGAACTCCCTAGATGTTGAAAATTTGATAGTAATGCAGGATATAGTCTCTGTGACTCTCTCTTGGACATCTGAAACATGGATCAAACTGCACACCCACTGCATCTTTTGCAGATTTTGTAGGAAAATTTGAAATAAAAATTTGCTATAAAAAAAAAAAAAACCCCACCTTTTGTTTTGGGAGTTTTTGTGTCTATGTGTGTTTTTGTAGAATCAGAATGTCATAAAAGACCCTACTGACTTATTTCTGTGCAGTGATTTAATTAATCTGAACATCATGGCAACAACAAACTGTTTAGTGTAGTTCATTTGAACTGATTAATAAATTCTGACAGGGTTAAGCTTTGGCAGTGTGGAACATTGCCAGTTCCAGTTGTCTGGCTGTCTCTTTGTCAGGGGTTACAACGCTCATTACATGGTTGGTGGAAGAAAACATGCACTGAGTCGTCAACACTGCAGGTTGTTGTCCTGACTGAGCTGCTGCCTTGACAGGCAGTTTTCAGACCAGTAAGGTGCTGATTGCCTTTGATTACTGCTGGCAGCAATAAGAGAAGATGATGTTGAGGGCCTTACAGAAAAAAGCTTACTTGGCTATAGGTGAGAAGTATGAGAAGTGTCAAATTATCTTTAAACAAGAATCTGCAAAACTTGTTGGATTATTTACTCTTACATCGTAGGTGAAGGTATCAGACAAGAATTTTCCATCTCTCTTTTCCCTGAGCTCAAAAGCTTTGTCTTTTCCTTTTTAGTTCCCTTGAGAGCTCCTGAAATTAGTTTGACAAGCAGGAGTCCTACAGATATTCTCATATCTTGGCTGCCAATTCCTGCCAAATACAGAAGAGGTCAGGTCGTCCTGTACCGTCTGTCTTTCCGCCTCAGCACAGAGACCAAAATCCAAGTCCTGGAGCTTCCAGGGACTTCAGATGAGTATCTTCTTGAAGGCCTGAAGCCTGACAGTGTATATTTGGTTCGTATCACTGCTGCAACAAGGATTGGCTGGGGAGAGGCATCTTTGTGGACTTCTCACCGAACTCCCAAAGCTACAAGTGTGAAAGGTAATTCTTAACATACTTTGCACTGAACAGCAATGGCTTTTGGGGCTGTTGGTTTGTTGTTTGTTTTTCTTTTTTTAATTCAAATCATGTAGAACAGAAGAAGATGAGCCTACAAGCTAAAATATATGATCAGCTCACAAACATACACTAGAGTTTCCTGTACCATTTTGTTCAGTGTAGAATGCATTTCTGCAAACTGGGACATTGCACATTAACAGGGTGTACAGGTACTTAAAGGATCTGAGTTGGTGCATGGAAGTCTGCATTATAAACAAAATGCACATATGTTTTGAATATGCCAATTTACTTGATATTTGAAGTCTCATTTGAGTTGTTATAATTGAGCTTTGGGTTACATTATTATTTGGTAATGTCATGTACAAGAACATTCAACTTTGAACTAATAGCTTGAAAAATACATAAATTTGATTTTGTAACTTTATTTCGTAGCTGTAGTCCACATCCATCCACTTGGGATTTAATTGGGTTTTGACTACTATAGCAAATTATTAACACCTGATGAAGGGTGATGTTATTGTTGATCACATTTGCTCTGGCTCACTTTAAAACAGGAGGTAATTTAATAACTATCTTTGGGATGTTTTTATTCTTCTTTAAAAATAACTATATTATAAATTTATTTATTTCTTTAGTAAGATATTGAATTAAAAGCTGTTTGTATTCGGTTTTACCCTACATTAAGTTGTTACATTAGGTTATAGGGAGTCAGACATCATAAGAAGGAAATAATTATGTGAATGCACAGATGAGTCAGAATCAAAGTCTTAAGTGAACTTTGGACTGATGAGCACCCAGATTTTGCTCTTTGTAGAATATAAGACTAGTGTATATGTTTCTCTAAAACCAGCACCCAAGTCTCCCGAGCTGCGTTTGGAGCCCATGAACTGCACAACCATTTCAGTTCAGTGGCAGCAGGACTCTGAGGACACTGCAGCCGTTCAGGGCTACAAGCTGTATTACAAGGAAGAAGGGCAGCAGGAAAACGGACCAATTCTGTTGGATGCCAGTGATCTTGAATACACTGTCAGTGGTTTAGGTGAGTATATAGAAGATTTCTCATCTGTTTTGCAAGACAGTCACATCTTAGAGTGCTTAAATCTTTAGACCTGTAAGGCAACAACATTAGGTTTGGCCATCTCTTTTCCCAGCAATAAGCTTTGGAAGCTTGAGTTAGGCTGCTGAGGGAATAATCCTCTCACAAAATGTGTTGCACAACACTAAGATAACAAGATCTTGTGAATCTTGGGCAAGTTGGAAGGACATCCAACTGCTTGTCATACGATACAGAACTTATAGTTAGTAAATACTGCTAATAAATGACCTGTCTTTTTTATTTAGTTTAATAGGCAAGTTTTTTTAGCTCTTTTGTATTTATACCTAATCTAGGAAGAATGAAGGATTAATACAAAATACCAAATATTTTTCTCTGGCATTTCTAGCTTTTCTCTGTTGTTTGTAGGCTTTGTCACAACTACATTACACAACAAGCACTGCTTGTTCACCATAGCAGCAAGTAGCCCTTGTACGTGTTACAATCTTGTTAATATTTTTAAGGAGTACTGGTAAATATTTTCAGGAGTGAGCACAAAGATTAGGGCACAGAGCTTGCAGACTCCTATTGGAGTCCTTTTATTGATCACCTGACTCTTTCCTCCTGTAGCTCCTGTAATGTGATGTACAGATGTGCTGATATCATCCCTAGGTAGAAGGTACATATAGAATTGAGAATTTCTTTTATAAAAAGATGTGATTTACCATGTAACCAGCAAAAGTAATATAGGACTTGACACTTGGTGTTTGAAATGTGTTGAGAGAGTTTACTTAGGAGTATTGTGGAGAATTAATCTTGACTAAATTATCAAAGCTGACCTGCAGTCTTAACTAGGTCAAATTGCCCATGCTCAGATATTCTTATCTGCTGCATACAGTTGAGATACTATTTTAGGGGAAATTTGAGGAGAACATTCTGGTCTGTTAACTGGACAACTGACCATCTGTGACCATTTCTAGCCAGAGCATCTGGCAGAGGCTGACTGTTTAACAGAGCTGTGAGACAAAAGAGCAGTGGGTTGAAAGGATGTGGTGTCTGTGTGTCCTAGGACAGAAATGTATCATTTTTTTCTCTTCTCATGCAATTACAAAGCAGTAATTTCAAATGCATACAAACTTATTAACAGTGTGATCTACATCATCTGGGTTTTCTCAGTATACTAATCTTCCTCAGATGAAAATACTATTTTACAGAATTATGTTAGAAAGTATGTTATCTGTGTATTTTTATTGTTTTTTATTTCCAGTAATCATGTTGACAGATGAGAAAACAAAAGAAAAGTAGGTTTGGGAAATAACAACTTTCAAATGGTCACAGTTAACTGAATTGCAAGGAAGGATTTATATCCCTGAATTCAGTCATGGTGCACGTGATGTGTTGAGTGTTTATTCTTTATCATAGTTTTCAGTATCTAAATATGGTGACCAAAACATGATACATCCCATATGATCTGATTGCCATAATTTATACTTTTTTCATCTGCATAATTTGTGCTGCTCTGGTTTAGGTCCACTGAAGACTATTTTGTTCAAATAACTTCAATAGAGGTAATCTTTTTTTTTTTTTTTTCCCTTAAATGATATTGACTTATTTGAAGTGTGTATAAAATATGGAAAATTTTCTTATGTAAGTGTCTTTGCTGTTTTCTTATTTTTGTTTGCTTTGTAGCATTTACAGTAAAAGACACTCGTTGCTACAGCTACAAAAGACCCAACACAGGAAATTTGATTAGGTCATGATTTTCCACTGCTAAGATGATTACATGTGCTGAAGCTTGGAAAATTCACACAGACTTCTCATAGTCATAGTGCCTGTCTGAGTCCTGTGTTTGCCCATTGCCAAGCTGCCTGTTTGAAATACCTCTGCATGCTAAATTATTTCTTAGAAAACAGTGCACAAGCAACCTTCTTCTGCCTCTGGCAACTGCACACGGGAAGAATATATCAGGTAGAAGCGTATGCAGTATAGAAACCCACAAAGTCTGTAGCAATATCCACACATTAAGAAGGGATTGACTTTCTGTTCTTTTTATTTCTTGTGAATAATATAAATAATTTGGACCAGGACATTTTTTTATGCATGTAAAAATTAAAATATTAGTTATTAGGACATGGTAGAATTGGAGATAAAGCAAGGCAAGCCACTGCACTGGGTTTTGTGACTATGGTAAACTGATTGTTCATGAACTGGACAGAGGCTTTGAGGACTTATGTTCTGTCATGCATTTGTCTCTCCTGAGGACACTAAACTAGTGATTTATTGACAACCTCTTTAAAATAAATGTCTTCATTATGAGCTACAGGAATTAGTAGAATACTGCAAGTGTGAGAGTTGAAGGGGAAAGGTCTCTTCTAAGATTTTTGGTTTCATACATATTGCATAACATGCTCAAAAGGAAAAGTTATTCCTAATTTGGAAGACTATGTAAATTGTCCTAGGCGCTTCCCAATAGAAAAGATGGAACAGTTTCTCATTAATAATATTGCAGTAGCAACATAATAATTCTGTTGCCACTCACTTCATATGGCTTCCAAACACTCCCTGTTGTGTAGCTTACTCTACCATTCCCTGTTCTTTTGCATAGTTAATAAATTGCAGATAGACTTCTAGTGACATTTGGAGCATGTCACTACATCTCTCTGTGGAATTTTCTGTGGATATTGCCACAAATGCCAGCTGTGCAAAATCTGTGTATTTAAATAAAGCATTCACTTTTTGGCAATTGAACTGCACCACAAAATGAGAATTCATAATATTCTATAATCAAAGAGAACATTAGCATTGTTATAAGCTGTATTGATTGCCTTGATTGTTGGTAGGATTGATATAACTACTGTAAGTGATTGCAAATGTCTACAGGACTCTTGATGGAAGGATAGTTAGGATAGGTAAAGCAGAATCAGCAATGCTAGTGTGAAATAGATTACAGTGATTGAACATGAAATATAGCAATATGAATATTGTGCTGGGTGTTTTAGTCTCTTGTTGGTTCCTACCCTGTTTTCTGAGAACTGACATCTCTTACTCCAGTGTAGATCTACCCAGTTACTTCTGTGTATTTTTAAAATGGATTATTTAGCGCAATAGTCACCACATAAATAGAATTAAATTATCTGATCAGAGTTAGGGCTGCCATTCTCAAAATAAATATACACAGTTTCACACAGACATTTGTTTGTGTTAAAGGTCTTGTCATTTATTTTTCAATAGCAGACCGTTTCCTAGTCCAGTGTAAAATTCCATTATTACTTGAATTTGCCACAGGAGCAGACCCTTGGGTGCATACCATGCATTTTTGCCTCTATTTTTAATTCCTCCTTTGCTTCCTCCTGGTCTAGAAGTTTTTCCCTAACAGAAAGTCTTTCATTGGGAGTCTTGATGAATCTGCTGGTACAGGTTCTGCTTCTGTAATGGGTCAGCATGTGTGTGTTCAGAAGTTTATTTGAGAGCTTTCTCACAGTGCAACAGGAGAGGGATTGGCAAAACTTCAAAGTTAAAACAGAGAGTGTCCAGAGAAGGTCATCTTCCCATTTAAATGTGTTCAAATTATTTTTTTCCAAGAGTATGTTAAGCATGTGTGTATGTGTGCCTGCATGTTGTTGGTACACACTTCTGGGCTAAGTGGACTCTTTGTCTGTCAGAGCTCACTGTATTTGCAGCTTTTTGACTGGTGGGAAGGTGGAACTTTTACAAGAAGGACAGTGATTCAGAAGAACCCATTTGAAGCTTATCTGGGAGAATAAAATCAAATCCAACTTCTTGGTTGGCAATCTCAAGAAAACATAATCAATTCTGATGCTGTAACACAAGAACACTGTTTTTCAAGCTGCCCGGAAGTTTCCCTGTCTGAACTGAATTTTGCAGTTCTTATCATGCTTGTAATTAGTTAAGTGAATGCCACTGGTGATGGGGGGTTGCAACATGTTCTTTGCCATTAACCTCCAAGCCTTCTGTGCTCGGAGGGAGGAAAGCAAGAATTCACTCTGCTAATTCGTTCTGCCATAGCTGCTGTGTGGGAGCTGTACCACCCTCAGTGCTGGCAGTTACAGCGAGGATTTCAGAAAGTGGCACTTTGGTGACAAGACAAACGTAGGGTCTCCCTAAATGCAAAGCCCTGAGGGAAGCAGGTAGTGGCAGAGATGTGGACACACTCTGTGGGGGCTCTTTAGTTTCTGTCATGATGATATCACAGTAAATAACAGTTTTCACACAGATACCTCAGGGAATGGAAAAACTTGTCTGTTAGCTTTGGTGGCAGTGCCTGGAGCCTGGGAGCCCACCCACCTTGGCCTTTCCCTGGAGAAACCCCTCCCCAGGAGAGCCTGTGGAGTGCAGTCCTGGGCTGGGAGCATTGCTGCCTCCCCAGGCTTGGGGCTGCAGGGGGACTGGGCAGGGACTGCCAAGTGACTGAGTGGCCATGAAGTGGGGTGGATCTGCATAAAATAGATAATGAAATGAATGAATTGGTTGGTGATTGCTGGGAGGCTTAGAGACACTGCAAACTTTCTCTCTAGGAAAGCTTCTTTTAGGCTGGTGGGGTCATCTAAGTTGTTTAACAGGAGGTGCATCATAAATAACCCTGTGCTACATCTCCTGGTACTCCAGTTTTACATTACTTAGTGGTATTTTCCCTTTTTTAAAAAAATAATTAGATTGTCAGAATCATACAAAAAGTTTGGTCTTAATCAGAAAAACTTACCTGCTTGAAAGCTGTTCTATGTCTTTCCTGCTTCTTTGCAGTTGCAGAGAGGAGAAATAAAGGAAAGGGCACTTCCCTGCCCTCCTTGGCTTGCACAAAATTTTCAAGTGAAGAATTTGTCAAGGCCTAAAGTCCACAAAGGCACATTTGGTGACCCTGCATGGCATTCCCCTCTGGAATGGGGGCTTCTGCTGAAGAATTAGCCAACTCCCTACTACACTTAAAATTCCCCAGAGACTTGGCCTTCAGTTGTTTAATTTCTCCTGAATCTATTTATATCATGTTACAACCATGACTGTATCTAAGCTTTATTCCAGGGCAGCAAAGATGACAAAGTCATTCTACAGTCTATAGAAATTAAATAAGTGTGTGTGAGAAGAGTCAATGCAAAGAATTTCTCCAATTAAACTGCCTGATACATGTCACCCAAGAGTCTCTTGTAATGATTCTGTAAAAGTGTGTATCAGTTTTCATGAAGTAGTTCATACAATGGTCAGATAGGACACAGCAGTTTCATTTGCATTATATTGCAAGTGAATGTGCTAGAAAAATGTAAGTTTTAAAAACTTAGACATCTTTGAGACTGTTGATGACATCTTTCTTATTAAAAGCTGCAAATGCTCTAATATTGAGAAGGAACACTGTAAGCATTTCACATGTTAATGTGTTTTTTCTCATAGCTAGGGCTATAATTTCAGTTTTATCCCATGTTTTGTTGGTGTCAAAATGCAGTCTCACATATTTGTATCCTAGAATTCTGGGATACTCAAAACTGTGTACGTGGGAATAGATATTGCTTTTTGGTTATAAGGTACTATGGAAATCTAACTTGGAATTCCCATACAAATTCAAGGAAGCAGACATTTCTACAGTTTCATGAAATGATATGAAAGAAACATAGGTCTTTCTTGAGAAACACTCAATGTTTATTTTTTTTAATTTTTATTTTACTGTTAAGTGTTCTCAAATGGCATTCAATACAATATAATGTAGTATTACAGATAAGATACTTTTTGCCTGAGTTATTTTATATCAGATCAGATATTCACAGTTAATTAAATGGTCTGTTAAACACAGCTCTGTTAAAAAAATAGTTAGAAATTGCTTTAGTTCTTAATAAAGATCAGCTAAAAGCTCAGTTTTCTTTCTTGGAAAACCAGATTATAGTACTTCCTGCTGTATATACTGTAGTCATTATATTTACATTTTACATTGTGGAAAGTGTCTAATAGCTCAGTAGGTGACCAGGACAAATATTATCATTTATTTCCACTGTTTACAGCTGGGTCAGTCTAGTGTTTACTCACACTGATTACATCCTTAAACTAAACCTCTTATCTGTCAATTCTCCTGATTGTGTGTAACAGGCTTGCTACTACTACTTATCAGCTAAAACATAAGGGATTTGCTGAGAGTGGGGAGGAGGGATCAGTCATACTGCACACTAATAAAACCAAAAGGCCTACAAGTGAACTGTGCATGTTTAAAATCAACCTCTTTCTCAGCTAACTGTGACCTCTTTCTTTTTCACAGACGTGGCAGGTTATGTGTATTTGTAGTTAACAGATCCCAGCTCTTGCCTAGTCCTGCTGTGATAGTGCATTTCTACTGCACGTCGATAAACAAGAGACACATTCCTTGCTCACAGTCATGAAAGGCAGACCTGCCACCACTCTGTGAGTCAGCCTTCCAAATGCAGTCGTGGCATATCTGCATATCTTTTTTTCTTTCAGGTTTTGAAAGGTAGATCATAGATTAAAAGAGAGAGTGGAAGGAGCTTTATTACCCTGCAACTTTTTTAACTGCCGAAATATCAAAGCAAATTCGGCTTTGATAGGATTTAACCTCTTTTATGAAAGGAACCACATTGCATTTTACAGGCTGCGAGTGTAAATAGAGATCAAACTGGGGTTTTTGTTTTGTTGTGATTTACAAACTGTCACATCACGTTTTGTCTCCAGTGTGTGTCAGTGCTAGCAATTTCTCTAGATCTCTTTGCAGCAGAGAGCTCCTTTTAGGGTCAGATTTACTGTTCCTCGTTGTCACCCTTCAGGGGCAGGGAGGGCATCAAACCTCTGTCTTGTGCAGCGTTTCTGGTTATGTGCTGGTTGGTCCATGTGCAGCTGGGTTGTACCAGGGCAAGTGGGCAGGGAATATCAGGAGATTGCATGGCACAAATATGCTGCCATGAGGTGACCAGACACTGATTTGCAGGCTCACCCACTTTGTTCAGGCCTTCCTTGTGGAAGAAAAATATGACACTGTTCTATTTAGGTGAAAAATTGATTCACATGGGTTGTAAATTGAATTTTTACTGAGCAAAACTGAAGCCAGTGTTGAACTCTGTGGCCCTTTGTTGGAGCTTATTGGCATGGCATCCATTACAAAACTGTGTCTTGGACTCAGCTTTATTTAAACCCTCTCGCACACGACTGAGTGGGAATCCTAGATAAATATCTGCTTGTTCTGAGCAGATTCGCTGGGGAGCAGCCAGTTAACTGTCAGCTGCTAATGCTGCATACTTTTTATGCAGCTCAAGTGTCACATCTGTAAAAAACTCTAGTGCCTTCCTTCCTGTGTAGTTCTGCCATTGTCTTGCATTGTGCAATATTGCAGATTTGCATCATAATTATGTATTTTCACTTTTTTGTTCTTAAAAAAAAGATTACCTTGTCATGTATGTGTTCTGATAGGATTTGAGTTTATCTCTGTTAAAGAAATTGGATTTATGAATTATTTTAAATCACATCACAGTTACTTCTGCCGTGTTTTTATTTTTGAAAGTAAATGTTACTTTCATACAGTTCATTTGTAATGGTAAGCTTTAATTAATGTTTAATGTATCTGTCCATTTTATTATTGAGAGCCATCAAGACTCTCAATAGGTTACCAATTTAGCCAGTAATCAACTTCAGTAGGTGCTGGAATACTGGTATCTGTAACATCTGCATTAGCTGCATAACTGGTTTTGGTGTTGATTAAAATGTTACATGAGATGGACAGTAAGAAGAATCTCTAGGTTTTCTTTCAATTAGCTGCACAGTCATGGAATGGCTCTAAAACTAATGGAAAATTATTAATTTGTCAGCATGATAAGCACTTTATCTTGGGTTTGAAAGATGCACTTTTTTTCTCTTAGATCTTTCAGAAACAGGTAGATTGTGTGTTGGAAGGATTGCTTAATATATTTTTATGTAACCTTCTGAACATGCTCTCTGAACTGTTCCAGTTTGAACCTATTTATCTGGGAAAATAGTCCTGACATCCTCATTTAAACATACCTTGATTTTTGCAGTAATTCATTTTAACTTCCCAAGCCTTAACGAGCTAAGTGGCTCTTTAAGGGGGAAGGACATGGTGGAGGAGTAGATACTCAAGTGCAGAATAAAGATTGAATATATTGTACTTCAAAAAATCAAAATAGAGTGCTAAGAGCAGTTAAGCCTGACTCTCTAAAGAGATAGTGTGAGCTGTCAGGATGAGGGAAGTTTCGTTGTTTCATGGGACAATGCCTTGTAGCACTGTTAAAGATAATAATATAAAGTTATGGCTTTGCTAAGGCAATGAGAGATTATGTTCCATGGGCACACTCCAGGTAGTGTGAAAGGTTGTTGCTTATTTTTGAGAGACTTTCTATCTCTTTATCAGCTGTTCCCATAACTGATTTGGATGCATTTATTTCTCTCAGGACATGAGACTATTTGTGTCACAACTTGAAGAACTGGAATTAAGGGTGCTGCAAAGCCTTCAAAGTAGGAGGGGGACATTTTTTGCACTCTGGCATGATAACTTGCCAGCCTATAGTAAAGCAAAATGTGTTGTCTTCAGAGTATTTAAAGGTAAACTTTTCACTGGTGAGAAAGCGATTAGAATCTTGCAGGAAATGCTTTCTGTTGCTCTGCATTCTCAGGGAGAAATTCCACCATTTAAAGCTAAACCTGTGTGGGAATTCAGCTGGGAAATTATGTCATGTTGATTGAGTAACAGTTAGGGTGTATGCAAATAGTGTTCCATTGTTCCTCTGCTGGAGCTGAAGGTTAAAATTTGCTTCATGAAAAGGACATATTGATCACTCGTTGCAATGAGAAAGTAGTAAATGGCTTCAAATAAAAAAGCTCAGAGTTGCTTTGGAAATGTTTCTAAGTATTACAATGACTGTGTAATAGTGTATACATTTTGATAGCTAGAAAGTAAAAGTGACCAATAAATAGAGACTAATTTGTTGGGACTGGAAATTAAGTTAAATGTGTATCCCTGTTTAAAGATAAAAACGAGCAATCAGATAACAATGGCAGGAATGACCAGATAAGTGCTAAAGTTTCTCAAACAAAACAACAAAAGAAATCAAATCAAACCAAACCAAAAAAAAATGCAGAAAACTGACCAACTATGTACATTCCTGCTATTCAACCTTTTTTTAGATTCAAAGAGAACTTTAAATACGGTGGTTGGTTTGGTTTTTTTCCCCTCCCCTGAAATGAGAGGATTGGTCTCTGGGAGACAGCATTATTTAATTTGCTATTTATTGAACTTCATTAGCAAAATACTTAAGGCTGGATTGCAAAGAAACTGCTCCTTGGAGAAAGCTTAGAGAAAACTCCTGTTATAGGAAATTAAATCAACATTGTCCATTAATCATACTGCATGTCAACCCCCAGACCTCTCTTGATTGTTCTTGGTGAATGTGAGGAACCATTAGATGTGTGAGGTCCTTAAAGGTCTGAGTAAGTCAAAGGGGAAGAGTTTAAAAAAATGCCACCATTAGCACATGAAAGAGACTTCAGAGTGGACAGAAGAAAACATTTGCTGTACAGGGCTGGTTACATTTCTTATTTTTTCCCCTTTTTATTTATTATTTTCTTCCGTTGCTAAACAACAATCCAGATGTTGTGATCAAAATGTTAATTTAATTTATCTTGAGGTTTTGTTCGTTAACTTTTTTTGGGTCATGTTACCAGCCATAGTTGTATGGGAAAGGTAATAGTAGGGGAATCTTTGCAATTTCTGTGTAAATCCACTTCTAAAAGCTAATATGTTTTCTGGTAGCTTTCCTGCCTTGAGTAACACCTTGGTTATATATATATTTGCCATGAAGGCATTATTTCTAACAGAAGCGTTTTTCAATTTTGGGAAAAGATGCAATTGTGAAAAAGCCCATGTTTGATTTTTTCAGGCTGCCTGGAGTCACACTTCTGTGGCAAATGAAGGGGAGGATGCAGGAAGTGGGAAAAGAAACAATCTTGTGTTGGAAGACGCTGCTCTTGCTATAAAGCTTCTCTTCCAAACCTGTGGGGGTGTTTTGGTTTGTGGTTTGGGTTTTTTGTTTGTTGGTTTGGTTTGGGTTTTTTTATCTGGCAAAAAGGTAGAAGACTTGCATAAGAAGTGTTTTTCAATATTTATACTCACTTGCAGTGTTTTTACTATTATCATAACTAAATGTAGTACCTCTTCTCCAGCTATTTATCATTACAAACCAAAACTATTTGTTACTGCACCTACTTGTAGAAGCTGAGACAGGGAAATACATTCTTCCTCCTGTTTGGTAGATCACTTAAAGACTTGAGTTTTCTGCCTCTTGTGGCATCCAGTTGTGCATGCTGTGGCTTTGTGTGACACATTTGTATACTCACAGAGGAGCAGACAAAATAATGTGTGCAAATACATCTTGCAAATGTGATCTGTATGTTCTTCCAGGCATTTCTTAAGGAATTCAAACTGGAGATGTTTAGAAGTAGTAGGTAGGACGGTGTATGTGGGGAAAGAGAGGTGGATAGGCAGGTGTTGCACTACTGTGCCTTGTGTCCATTTACTCATCTTTTACCCACTTTACCATCATTTACACACTTTCTCCTATGTATATTTAAGATGCAAGGAGGGAAGTGTTCACAGCCTGTTGCCCAGCTCTGTGTCTGTGTGTCTATATTTGCAAGTGTACTATATTAGTCCTTTATATTAATTTTTATTTTCATCATAATTGCTAATGTTGGCCTAACAGCCTTTTTTCTCTCTTCATGTCTTGGCTGCCTTCTTACTGCTTCTCACCTGCCTTTATCTAATTTCTCTTGGTTTTCCTTTAGCCCATGTTGCCTTGGTGACAATCACTTGCCTTGGAACACCTGTATCTGTAGCACTCCTTACCAGTTATTTGTGCTGCAAAACTTTTCTTGGCTTGGATGTATTAAGTCTTTGTATATTATCCAAGCAGAGTAGACAGGCATGCAAGGGCTGTGATCGATTGTCACTGTCAGATGGGCAGTGATAGTCATCCCTCTCTTTCAGAAATGACAGCCAGATGATGCTTCCAGTCAAGCCAATAAAATACCTGAAGAAAAGCACCAAAGCACAGTCAGGTTGTAGGACAGAAAAGTGAATTGCTTAGCATGACTCAGAGTGCAGGGACCAGTCCAGGATGCTCCAGCTGACCCAGCAGTGCCTACACCTCCCTCTTTTCCTTGAGCCTCCCTGTTGGAATATCTGCCTTTGAAGGGTCATATTCCCCCTTGTTGGAGCCAGGAGTCATCTCCCAGTGGGACCCCCAAGCCTGTGTTGTCTCTTGTGCCACTGTGCAGGGCAGCTGAAACACTCAGTGTGGAGTGGTGTGGCACAAATCCACTTTAGGTAGTTATTCGTATTTCCACTTTTCTACTATTAGCACGTGTTCTTCTGTCTGTGTTAAAAACACGTGCTGTGTTCTCCCAGCACTTTGTAAGCATTCCTGGGAGTTTTACAGGTGAAGTGTTCACTGTCCCATCTTACAAACTGGATACCTGAAACACAAAGAAGAGAAGGCCCGTTTTCATGGAGCTGCTCCAGTATTGATGGTTTAAACTGAGCATGATACAATACCCCTGAAATAGTGCCAGATCTGAGCTGTATATGTCCAGATTTCCAGCTTTGGATTTAGTCTATTAGATAACAGCTCCCCCTTGAGGGAAACGTCTTTATTAATAAATTCATAACTCAGCTCTTCAGTCATTGGAGTGAGTTTTCGTGTGGGTAGGTTTGAGGTTCACAGACTCATGGTGGCTGGCCAGGGGCTTGCTCTGTTACCTTGGGATGTTGCTTAGCACTTGGAATTCATCCTAGTGCAGCTCTGAGCAAAATGAAGTAGCAAAAGCTGACACTTTTGGAAGAAAACACCCCACATTCTGTGTGTACCTGTCATTGTTAATTTGTGCTGCTGCTCTCGGTGCTTGCACACTCCCAGCAGTGGTGTCGGTGTGCAGGGACATGGTGGGATGTTGGAAAAGGAAGGCAGTGGCAGGAGAGAGTGGATGGAGGGTGGGGAGAAGCAACCTGGCTTCTTTCAGCAGCAGCAGTGGCTGACGCTGCTTTAAAGTGTTCATCAAACTGCAGGCTCAACTTAGCATTTGTGCAACTGAATTAATGGTGGGAAACCCTTTTAATTGTACAAAGGAAGATAGCTGGCTAAGATTTAAGTAGCTGTGTGTTTATTTTACTTAAGCAATCAATCAGTCAGACTGCTTTCCATTTTCTAAGTGTTGTATAAACTTCATATGCAGAGGAATTACATCGAGATAATTTTGTTCTCCCTTTTTCAATCAAGATAGTGATTTAGCTTGCATTTAAATCTTGAATGCATTAGGAAAGTTAACAAAAATAACCTTGGTTATGAGTAGTCTCCTAGTCTTTTACTCCATATCTTTCAGTTTGTTAATACAATGTTTGATACGTATGTATGCTTGTTCTTCACAAAACCTGTTTAAAAAATATAGTAGGTAAGGCAAAAGACTTAAATTACAACTTGTCTGCGGTCAAACATCTGGACAACAGTAGCATTGCTTCCTATGAGAAGTTATTTTGTTTATTAAAAGAAGTTAAAGAAAAACATTTTGAAGGAAAAATTTAAGCCAGACCAAATTACCATGTATGTAATTATGAAAAATACTTTAAATAAATAAAAAACATTCTTGAAGAAAGGGACACAATCAGTAAAATTCTATTCCAGTTTCTGCAAAATTGTGTTTTCTTTTTCATGTTGTTATTGTTATTCTGGGCATCCTTTAAAGTGCAGTTTAGATGCTTCTTCACGTGGACATTAAACTACATCTTTGTAGAAGGGTACTCAGGCCACAGTTCAAAGAATTGCTGTGATTAAAGGATTTTAGCTCCTGAGAATGAATATTAGGTCCAAATTCAGATTGCACATGTTGACTTGCAACAACTGTTGTCTATGGTGCTTTCAAGAATATTGTTTCAGAAATTTGGTCTTAATTAAATAGTCTTCAAATAAACCATTAGCATCTATTTAACTAAAAGCAACAACAGCATTAACTTGCACAGCTGCTGCCACTAGTATGGACTGAGTAATCCTCCTGATAAATTATCTTTGAAGAACAGAGTCTTGGCCTGGAAAGAGATGAAGACAAGACGCTGTTGAAATATGGTTTTGGGGGAAATCAGTGTGGAGATGAAAAATTACTCTAATTTTTACAGAGAAGCAGATTGTCCTGGCTTTCTAGCTGGTTATTTTCACCAAATTTCAGCACACTGAAAGCATTTGAGAAGTATGTAGTAGCTTCATTGCCTGATGACAAGCTGTCACTTACTTTGTTCTTTTAATAAACTTTTTCCTTGCAAATTCATACCACAAAATGCATTATGAATAGCTCATACCAGTGTGCCATTGGATATAGCAGTGGTGAAGCCAAGGATGTTGTAGGGTCCTGGGTACATTTATTATCACTACAAAGGGAAATTTTCCTCAGGTCATGTTTCAGGAGTTTAGGATATGCTGTATGAAAATGTAAAAGCTAAAAATAACACTGCTGAGCCAAACCATTAGGGAGATGCTTCAGCATAATCCAAGTGTAATTAAAATGAATACCCTTGATAAATGTCAAAGATATGCAACCAGTTAGAGAGACTGTAGGGAATGAGGCTTCTAGGAAGATAGTGAGAGAAAAGTAACAGACATGTTCGTGTGTGGAGAGAGATACTGCAATGCATTTCATGGCTGAGGAAACACAGACCGGTGTCCTCGTGCCCTCACACTTCAGGTGAAATTACATGCTGAGCTAAGGCATTGGAGATTAACTCTTTACAACTGCTATTAGCTGTCTTCCCTGCTTCCTGGTTTATTAATGTGTGTAATTGGGAAATATTTAGCATTATATAGTGGATTTTCAATGAGTATTTTACATTAAAAGTAATGTACAAAGGAAGCTTGATGGCAAGTTTTTTTTTAAAGGTTTTTTTAATGCATCTGGATTTAACTTCAGCAAATGAAGTATGAGAGTTGTCATATTAGAAGCAGTAAATGTATCAGACTAGGTGGCAGCCTATGGCAAATGGGTTGGTTTAAGAGTTTCACTATAAAATCAGTCAGCTGTCTAGGTTACCTCAGTCTTCTGCCTTGTATTCGACTGAATGCCAAATTTTGAGCTTTGTTAAATGATATAATAGTTCAGTGGTCATACAACTGTGCATGCCAGCAAGCCTGTGCACACAGTGAAGATAGGTGTCTGTGTGTCTGTCTGGGAGTGCACCTCCACTACCTGTGTCCAACAAGTAACAGGGAGGGCTGTGTAAGTGGGAGCACACATGGCCCTGACACCTGCAACAACAGAACATCCCACCGAAGTTTGGGCCCTAATTATAGCTGCAGCTGGATACAGTCCATGCAGCCCATATTTGCCTTAAGAAAAATATTGTGGTGGTTTCCACTTGCTGCATGTGTTTTGTTTGTTTTCCTGTCATGACTGACTTGTTTTATATCTAGAAAGTTGTCTGCGTTTTAGTGCAGGAGGAAAGAGCCAGACTGATTGTTAATGGCCCTGCCTGAAACTTTTGCATCTTGCAGTCATGCTTGCAGCAGCACAACTCCTCAAGCTTGAGATCTGAGTCACCAGACCACAGATGTTTTTGCAATGAAACGGTGCACCTCCTACAAAGTCACTGTGGTGCAAGTAATGATAGATAGTGTTTTCATTTTGCTGCACAAAAGGGTCAAAATGGCATGGGGAGTCCATGACAGACCAGCAGAAAATGTTGGTTCTGAAAGAAAATTTATATCATAGCTCCAGGGGAAAGTTTGGGTGCTGTGAACAGATTCCCTTTGTCATTGTGTACAAATGTGTTGTTTGTAAGGTGATGCTGAATGTCAGGCAGTCAGTGCATATGTGTGATAGAGCTTGGTACCGAAACAGATGTTAAACCAAATTTGGGAGAGGGCTTATAGCATTGTGTTTAAATGCATCTTCTGGAAGCATTCTTCTTAGCATGAAGGTCAGATAAATTTTATAAATTTTCTTCCAATTTGCACCCCAGAAATGTTAGTCTCCACTGAGGATGTCATTTCTTCAGTCTCTTGCACCTTATGGAAAAGAACTTTTTATAGCACATTATGCCTGTTTTGAGGCATGTTTGTAACAGGATTTGTATGTGGGTTTTTTCTTTTGCTTTTTCCCAACCCACTGCTGTAATGTTTGATTCACTGTTTTCTGTCCCGTGTAAGGGAACCTGTTGTTATGGGGTGGCACATCCTATTTGGATCATTGCATGAATTCTCAGTGGACATATCTGTGTTAGGAACTGGGGTAATTATGGCTCTGCTGGCTCCTTCGGACACTCTTTCCCTCCCCCCCCTCACCCTCCCTTTCTTCTTGCAGAGATGGCCTCTCTACATAATTCCATTAAAGTGATTGTGCTCCGAGGGGTGGACTGAGGGGCAATGCTCTCATCTTTCAAAGCAGGACCAATGAGCTATGTGCTTTCCACTGGGCAGCAACAAAAGAAAAGGTCTCTCAGAAGAAAAGATGAGCACAAAAGATCAAAATTAGGTGTTTGTCCAGGCCTCTGGTATTGCTTTCAAGTTAGCTTTTGAGGGCTCACTTTGAAAGTGGTGAGCCAGGCTAGTTAACATAAGGGTGTCTGCTGTTTCAGAGTGCGTCCTTAGAATAATATTGGAAGAGAGCTTTTTGCAATTTAACAGTTCTCTGAAACACATGAGAAACATGGGCACTGATGGCAGACACAGTGGTACAGGCACAGTGGGAATGTTCTACGCCTGTGAGGAAATCGAGCAAATTTAAAGTCCCTGAGATTTGCTTCACTTACTTTAAAAAGATTAGAGACATTTAGATAGTTCTGGTTTCCGTAGGCTCCAAAAGGCCGAAATGCCATGTGCTGGGAATTCATCCTGCCTGTCAGCCCTCCCCCAGCACCCTTTTTGTATGAAGCTGCTATTGCTGATGGTGGGCAGTAGGAGAGGTGATGTTTTTACTGCAAGGGGGTGTGAGGTGTTGTTTGTCCTGGGGCCCTCTGAGGGGACAGTGCAAAGCTACAAAAGGGATACAGATTTAGACAAATAAGCGAGAGCCATCCAAAGCCGAGGAAAGCCAGACTGTTTAGCTGGATCAATTCACATGTGTCGTATGTTCTAGTTTCTACCAAAATAAACTTTTACAATGTTGTACAAAGAACAAATTGCTTAGCTTCTACTTCAGTTATTTGACTTGCAAAAGAAAACACTAGTATTACAGACAGTCTTTGTTCCATCTAACTGTTTAAAATTACCTTTAAATTGAAAAAGAAACTATGAGATGTAAAATGTTGGCGATTTGTAACCACTCAAACTATTTTAATCTGATATTAAAGGGATGTTATTTAAAATGTGTGATCAATTGAAATTCCAACTCCTTTAAAAGTAAAAGAAATTAAATACTATTACTCAAAGCTAGTCAAAGCTACAAAAGGGATAATATCCAGAGCCTCAACAAGATTTTAAAAACAGTAATAGAACAAGGTTGGTAAACTATGTTTATTTGATTAATCATATGAACTCAAGCAAAGTAAAAGGGCATTTTTTAGAACAGAGAAATAAAGGCCAGTACTGAAAATCTGAGAGTGAATACCTGCTTTTGAGAGGAACAGACCTGAATCTGTATCATCCTTCTGCTTCCCAGCTCTGTGTTACTGTTTGGCTTGATGTATTTCTCTGTCCCTTTTGTCTAGTATATTTGAAATGTATTTGCTTATTTTCCTAATAAGTTTCTGCTGTATTTACATTACTTTGCTTCAAAAGTACATTTTTAAGGATAGTATTTCTCAGTGCTCTTCCTTTCCCACCCTTCCCCCTTAATAATTCCCCTGGACCTCTGTTGCTTGGAGCAGACTTTGGCTAGCCCCAGATTCGATGTCAAAGGCCATGACCCCATGTCAGAGCAGCCCATGCTGCTGGCCTCTTCTTTGAATAATTATCTGGAGTTTATTGTGTTGAAGGGATGGGCTTAGGGGAAGCACAGTCGCCCTGGCAAACCAGACCAATGAGCTATCCAGCCGGACCACTACCCAACAATGCACCTATAGGTTACACAAAAAATCCAGCAGCACAAAAGACTAAATTAAAAATGGACATTTGGGCACGGAAGTTTTGTCCTTAGAACAACCACTCCTTCAGCCTTCTGATTGTACTATGGTTTTGATACCTTTTAATTGAAAGGAAAAATATTATTTTAAATTTTGTATGTAAGCTAGAATAAACTGAATTAAATTTCTTATCGCTCTCCCCAACTGTAAATATTGCCATACTAACTGTAGCTGAAGTCGTTTCTAGGTTTCTAGTCACTAGACTTGGCTCAAAACATCAAGACACTGAACTTTTTTTTTTCTTCTAGAAACTCAGTGCAATCCCAGTTCTTTTAGAAAGAAGAACAAAGCCCCCAGTACTTTGATTTCTGTCAATATTTTCCTTTTAAATTGCTGAGAACAGAGACGTTCAAAATAGGTATGAAAGTATGTTCCAACAGTAAATGATAGTCAATTGTCCATTTTCTTTCAGCTTCCTTATCTTTTCCTCTCTCCAAAGAGGACTTAAGATGTCTGAAATCCAGATTGTGGAGTGCTGTTTCTTCTTATCAGTACTGAATGAAAAGCTGCTGGAGGTGGACTCGCTGTTCTGGAGGGGTGGAAAAAAAAGAAGTTCTTTCATGGTCTGACCTCGGATTCTTTCTTAATTTTATCTAGCCCTGACCTGTTGGCTCTGCTCTGGCTCCTTTCAAGGCCTTCAGAGCTTCACAAACATGCAGCAGCTGAAAGAAACAATGACAGGGCTTTTAGGGGTTGCAATGTTACACTCTCTTGTAACCTTGGCTAAGTAGCTTGTAAACAGATGCTTTCTCTGAAGCGTTTGCCAGAACGCCAAAATTTTGGCTGTGTTGATATCAGGGAACACTTTGTAACACTTTTGATTTAGGACTCTCCGTTTTGTATTCAACATAAGCTTCAGCTGAATGAACAGTTACCCAGAGTGTGTCTTGTGTGTACAGTGTGGTCATGGAACTTGGTGTTACAGATTTTATACTTTAATGCTATAAATTTGCCTGGAACAGATGAATTATGTCAAGACAAATTGTCAAAATCTGAATGAGGTAAATACAGTTCAGTCTTTTGCAGAAAACTGATTTGAAGATGGTGTTAAAATGTAATCACAACATTTGCATTTCTCTTTGTTCTTTTGAGAAGGAAGGATGGATTAGGATTTTTCATTGGCTGTGTTGTTAGTGTAATTCTGCTTTAGTCTTAGAGGGTTTTAATTACATAATAGAATATTGAGAGAGGAATTTTTGTTCCACTGTGAATATGGAAGTGAGTTTATTGTCCTTCCTAACTTTTTATAAAAGTTTGGTCTGTGCAATCTTGGTGATTTAAGAACGAGGTAGTAGCTTTATGAAGTACTTCACCAGCTGCAACGTGATTAGAAGCACGTTTCTGGTTTTAGTTGTTTGACTGAGAATACAGGCATTTAATCTTTGGTGCCTCTAGTCTGTCCAGCCGTGTCCACTGGAGGTGCATGAGGACACCACCCGGCAGTCCCGAGGTATAACTCCACCACATGGAACTCACCCACTTGGAGAGGTTCCTTCCTCTCCCCGTGTCACCTTTATCACTAGGGAAGTGGCTTCAAAACAGTGAACTTTTTTTTATTTTTATTTCCCTGCCGTTCCTCAGATAATGATAGCTGCTACAGCAAAACCTAGGGTTTCAGTGGATATATTTCAGAGGCCTGAAAGGGGCAAGAGATGCACCATTTATTCCATTGAGGGACAGTGGCAGATTGTTTTCTATGTTTTCGTGTATTTGTTTCAATATTTTAGAAGACCTGAAGAACTAAGTTTGAGACAGTAACTCAATGGAATTCCAGGGAATACAAAAACAGACACTAAAACTTGTTCTGGCATGAGAAGATGTCAACTCTGTAGTTGCTTTGCCTACCACCGTGTGTGTACCTACTAGACTATTTATTTTTTCCTAAGCTTTGAATACTAGGTTCTGAATGTTTAATCCATGTTTAACTGATAAATATACGTAACTTGAACATACTAAAATCTTAAGTTTTGGAAAACAAAACGTGAATATCTGAATGTGAGCATTTCTGACTGACAACTGCTCTGTAGTTGCAGGTTCTCCCTTTACTGAAAGGGAAATGGAAGATTTACTTAGAAGCTGATAGCAGTAGTAAAGAATACTGAATAATTTTGAGCTGGTACAATAAAATGGGAATGTTCCAGTGAAGTGCAGAGCAATAGAACTGTTGATAAGTCAAGTCCCAATTCTTTGTAAGATTTTTGCAGTTTCAGTTTCTCACTTACAGACAGGTAAGCAGCTGTGGTTCTTCCTTCATGCTGGGAAATGAAATGACTTGTCAGAAAACCAGGGTTGGAGCATCTGAATGCACTGTAGTGGTTTTCTTGAAAAATCTGTTTGTAACTGCTGTGAGCTTCCTGTCAGCTTTCTGGGAAGCTCAACATAATCTGTAAGATTTTATCTCAGAGATGGAGTAAGGCAGCAAAATAAACAAGTAAATCATTGACATCCAGACTTTTACTGAGCTTCAGCTACTGTAGTCTTTAATGTTTTTCCAGGTTACAACCCATATTCTAAATTATAGTTCAACTTATTTTTTTTGTCTCATATTAGCAGTGTTTAACTTTGCCATAGTTTTCCTATGAGGCGTAGAACCAATTCAGACTTGCAAAGCAAAGAGCAGGCTCCCCCCTGTGTCTCTGTGCTGAAAGATCTGTGAGGGTTGGATCTGCAGGACTTGCTGCAAATTTTTACAGGAGAGTGAATGACAGGATATGGGATTCCAGAGGAATATCACCAGAGAGCAGTGACTTACATATGAAAACTACCATAGGAAAATGAGACTGATTGAACATAAATTGAAAACCAGTGATTTTTGTGATGGTATCTATTTTGATAATTTGAGATTAGTCAACATAAGGCATACTTGGCTTTTTCCTGCTTTTGTTTTGTAGGAATATTATTACCAGAGGCAAAATTCGTGCCTCTGGTGGAACTGTTATTCATGTGTTCTTAATACTGACAGGTTTTGGTCACATAAAAAAGGTGTGTAAAGTAGATTCATTGAACTGTGTTAAGCTACTCCAACTTATCACAGCCAGCCTGTAATGCCTTGTGAGACAGTCTCTGTGTGCTCCAGAGGCACTCTTGTAATAAAACTTATGAATTAGCTCTCGCATGTTTCTGTAACATCAGTGCCAGCCCCTTGATTTGTACAAATGGGTGTAGTTTTTGTGTCCTTTCCATCAGCTGATTTAAGTAATAACAATAAAAATGCCTATTAAAAGTGGTGCTCTGATGATTTTAAAACAATGTAATGCCAATAGCACTAAAAACCCCAAATGATATTGAACAGAAACAAATTAACTTTAAAAATTGAGCCAGATAGTAAATAAATAGGCTACAAAATTGTTCCTGTTCACCTTAGGTCTGGGAACAAGCCTTCAACCACTACACAAATGCTGGCAATTGCAGGAGAATTAATTGAAAAGAATCAGTGTTACCAGTTATTCAGAGAAATTTTGTAAATGTAGAGGTGAAATCTTGATGTGAACTTTTTTTACTCGAGCTTAATTTATATATTGAATGGGCTGAGTAAATCACTGCATCTGATTTGTTTCTGAATAGCAGTGATTTTCTGTGGAAAGATGTGTTACTCCTGGGTCTGAGCATGACTGGCCTCAGTGCTCATTTCCCTGTTTCCTGAGCCTCCTGTGCATGGATGGTATACACTAAATTTGAGACTGTCAGCCCCCAGGTGGCAATGCTATCCCCAATCTTTTATCAATGATTTATGTGTAAACTATTCAAGATACCTTTGCTAGTTAAAGATAAGAGCTCCAGAAGTTTGTTTTCTCTCTACGGATGTGTCTGGCTTTGAATGTTTGATCCGGCTGATGAACTGTGAGATGAAAGTGTTTATGCCAGGTGTGCATTGGGATTGCCACTGAGCAGTAAATTGTAAGCCTGGAAATGAATCACAATCGTTAAAAATATTACATCAGAAACAGAGGCTACTTGAGACAGAAAGTATTTTCCAGGACTTAATAAAACAAATAGTGAGCAAGTATCTGTTGGAACTGAGGCAGATCTTTGGTTATTGTGTTTGGCATGTGGTGGAGCTCTGATCAACATGGAACAGCTTCTTGGTGGGCACTTTGAATTGGTCTTTGCTCATGTTATGCTTGTAATCTGTGCAGCAAGTTTCACATCAATTTCTTTCACAGTACACTGTCTTTAAATTCTTTTCTATTCTCCTTTTTAGATGACTGTAATATTTTGGCTTCCCTGGGCCAGTACATAATGCAGCCCTCCCTTCTCAATTGCTGTTTCAATTCCAGAAACCAGCAGATGGGTTTTTACCCACAGAAGCAGTAATGCGTGACAGCTTAAAAATTCTGACATCACTTTTGGCTTGAACCAGGCTTGATACCATTTGAACAGTGATGTCCCAAAGTGGAAATAACATTGTTTTTCAGATGGTAGGGACTAGTTGAGAGACTTTATTTTTAAGCAGGTTTTCTATATAAAGATAATTCTATTTGAAACTTGTTGTGTTATGCCAGAGTAAGAGGAATGGTATTCAACTTCGTGCTTCTTCTACATGTCAAGTGTTAAGGGTACGTAAAAGTAAGATTTTAAAAATGTGTTTTTCTCAGACATTTGAATTTTTTTGTGGGGCTTAGATTTTTTTTTGGCCTTTCTTCCACATCCCATTATTCTTCCTTTTCTCCTCAATCAAGTGTTAATGAGGAATTCAGTAAAAAAAAAAAAATGCAGTGAAGATAAACAGACCTCACAGGCTCCTCATTCGGCTCAGCAGGGGACTAGACCTTAGCTATCCTTCATTTCACAGTGGAGATGATCAGTTCTGGGTGAGCACTTTCAAAGGGCACAGAGTTTTTGAAGGTGCCCGGCAGGATGATGGATGGTCGTGTCTGTCATCCTGTGTCCCCCGGAAATGCAGCGGGGATCTGGGCTGGGGAACTTGTGAAGAAAAGGAGAGGAGGTGACACTCGGCCAGCTGGAAGCTGCCTGGTTGTGTGGGATCAGCTCAAGGGCTGCTACAGCACTAGAACTCAAGTGTTTTCTAAGAATGGCTGGGAGAAGTGATTTTTTGATAAGAACCTCCAAAGCATAATCCCAGTGAGATGTTAAAGATATCTCAATGACCTCTCTTTTTAAAATTTGGCTTTGTTTTTGAATATTTCAGTTGCACGCTAATACATGTATTCCGACCACAGATTAAGAGGCCTGGGAATGTATATATTTGTGCTTTCTGAGATTCATGCTGCAATATTCCTCAATAAGTTACTGTAACTTGATTTTTGTGTATTCAAATCACTTGGGAATTTTGAAATATTTTTAACATTTTTCCTTTTGTTTGGGCTCAGTGTTTTTAAATGGACCTTGATTTTTTACAGTTTTTTAAGAGATTGCAATTCTTTACATATGACATCTTACTATCTTTCTGAATTTTCAATAATGAATTTCAGTATTGAAATTCCTTCTGTTTTATCACATGCTTAAGGTTATTCTGTGCGTTTGCATCCATCTCCTTTTCTCTGTGATTTGTTAGCTAGGAACAACAGATGTCATCTGTTGTTAAAGTGCTATCGTAAAGTAAAAAAAATCTTCAAAGAAAATGAGAATTTTACTTTAAAAAAAAATTCTGACATTTTGTTATTTACATTGTCAGCTTGTGATGGTAAAGTCTATTCGAAAAAATAGGAATGGGCTCCTCTTGCCTATTCTACCATTAATGTCAGACACATTAAAGAAATACCTCAATCCAAATTTTTGAAGCCCCTTTTCCTTTACCTTAATGTTTAGATTTTGGTAATACAGTCTTTCAAAAATAAACATATATAGAGAGGTAAATTCTACCCAGTGATATCTCATTTGTAGCTGATGTGGGTAACTACAGCACAAAAAGATTTTCCATTTCAAAATAAATAGGAAAATACTAAGATTTAGGAATTCAGTAGAAATTACTCTGTTACCTTTACAGAAACATTGATTTGAGTTGTTCTGGTGGTGTTGCTGGTGCAGTGACTGCAGAGGGAGCCAACGATCTGATGGAACAACAGTCCTGTTCCTGGTGAAGAAATGTCAGGGATTTGTGTTCCTATTTCATGAGGCCATGTCAAATCTCAGCTAAAGTGAGACAGAGAAGAGCTTATTTTGAGAAGAGATAATAGTATGGTATTTCAGGGTAAGGAAAAAAAGAAAGAAACAAGATCAGCACAGTTATATAACATTTGAACCTTCTCAAATCTTAATAGGAAGAAATAGGTTCATGTCAATGGGAGAGAAGAATGTCCCAATAGCTACATCATACTGGGGGGAAGTTTAGCAGAACCCTAGAGAGCTCAGATGAGCTTGTAGCAAATGCTGCCACCTCACAGGTGATCACTGTATGGGAGGGATTGGTTGCAAATACCACTGCAGGGGTGTGCAGAGAATGAGGGCAGCCATCCTGGTGCTCTGCACTCTGAGCCACCTGTGTGTCCCCCACACCATCTCCACTACAGAAAGCTCCAGGCCCCTTTCTAACTCATTCTCTGCAGCAATTTTTTCACTTGGGTCAAGTCCAGTGTGTCGTAACAGAACCCAGAGAAGCAGCAAACTGCCAAGTGGCTCCCTGGAGGCATGGCCAGAGAAAGGGGAATGGGGAGATGCTTCAAGCTGGGAACACTGACCTTCTTAAGAATGCCAGAGCCAGCTTTCAAGAAAACATATGGAGGCAGAGTTTGCTAGTCAAAGCATTAGTAACAATCCCTGTTGTTTCACAGTTTTATCTTCTCTCAAAGCCTGGGATCAAAACATTTCCCATTTCTTTGCTGGGTCCTGTCTTCTTGCTTTTGCTTTGATGGCCTTGCTTCATTACAGCCTACTTATCCAGAAACAAATGTTGGTTTCTGTGAACCTCCTGCTGTTTGTTTTAACAAATCTTTATTAAAGGGCTGAAAGCACTTTCAATATGCTGAATCATATGATTAAATCTAGTTCTGTAGCTGTGAAGGTGTGACTTTGTTACAGATAGAAATGTGATATTTGTCCTACTCCCACTGATTTCTGTTACAAACCTCTGTTTTAGACTGTTGGAAGTCAGGGCAAAGATTCAGTGGAATTCACTGGCCTGGAGAAAACAAAGGCTTCCAACTCACCCATCAGTCTACTGATTGTAGCAAATAAGTTTTGAAACAAACTTGCAGGAGAATCAAGTTCTCACTATCTGTAGAAGTCTGAAAATACCTTTTTTTTTTTTTTTTTTTTTTAAACTTGAGCTTAATAACTCCTTTTCTTTTTTTGCAGATCCTAGAAGAAAGTACCATGTAAGGCTGCTGGCATATAACAGCATGGAGGAAGGTTACCAGGCAGACCAAACAGTCAGCACTCCAGGATGTGTCTGTAAGTGTTGTAGATGCATGAAGAATTTATTAAGAGCTGAGCTTTTTCAAAGTCCCAGCAGCTCTATGTTTTTAACCTATAAATAATTAATTAATGCAGTGTAAAACAGAGAACCAGAAAGCCCATATCTGTGACAAGTACTGTCCTAGTCATCCTGCAACTGAGACAGTTTCCTGTGTTCATGAAGTGCAGTTGAAGAAACAAGATAGCCCAAGCACATTTCCCTCCCCTGTCAGACTATTTGCATCATCTAACAGTGACGTATCATGTATCTTATGAGAGATTTATCTCTTTCCCTTGTCTCTGTTGATGGTTTTGACTGTTTTTAACTAAACAAGTGAGACTGCAGAAATAATATGTGATATGTATTGGGTTAGGAGGGATCTTGAATAACTGGAACCCAATTCCTTGGTCTGAATACCAGATAGTGCTGGGTAAGGGCAGATTTGAATATAAACTGTGGGCTCAGACCTCTTAATACTCCCAGTATCTCTAAACAGTCTGGTAAATAATTCGTGCTCCTTTTTTGCTTTACACAGCTGTCCGTGATCGCATGGTGCCACCTCCACCACCTCCTCACCACCTCTATGCCAAAGCAAACAATTCCTCTTCCATCTACCTTCACTGGGGAAAACCTGCCTTTACATCTGCACAGCTCATCAACTACACAGTCCGCTGCAACCCGGTGGGGCTGCAGAATGCTTCTCTGGTCCTCTACCTCCAAACGTAAGTGCAGCACTACCAGTGAGTCTTGGTTTGCCAGTTCCAGATCCTTCCCATTCAGTTTCTATTTTTCCTGCCCTCTCTTAGTTGTCTTTTACCTGTAACAACTTTTGTCTCCCTCAGAGGACTGTGTGTTTTGCCCAGTGACAGTTAGTTCAGTTTTCTTGGGATATTTAAGATGTGTTTGTAGAACTCTCTACTGATGATCCTTGCCTTGGATCGTTGGGCCTGCTCTTGGTTTTTTAATGGCTTGATAGCTGTCTAGGTTGAATTTAATTTTAAGTTCTTCAGCCAAACAAAAGAGAATACTTATTTTATAGGTAGCTTGTCTGGGCAAAGACGAGGCTTGGTCCAGTGTCTTATTTTATTGTGGGAGTGCCACATTTCCTGAGTGTGTGGCACCCTGCCAGGGAAAAGCTGAGTAGGATTGCTTGCTTTTCAGAGAAGCACTGCATGAGCCACAGAATGGCAGAACAGGGAAGAAAGTCTGCCTGGGCTTGGTCAGCCCTCTGCCCAGATGGTCTCAGAGCAGAAGACTTTGCTCCATGTGACTGCTCCTGCTGGGAGGCTGTTGGGGGAATCCATATGTGGATTATATGTGGATTCCCTTAAAACTTCGGTTTACTCAAGCCTCTGAATAAGAAAAATGCTGTCTTAAAGGATACTTTCCATCCTAATAGTTGTGGTTTTCTCTTCCAAGAACACATCTGCTGCTGTATAACTCCTGACTTAACGATTAGACATGGTATAATCACCATGTAAAGTTCTTAGTGTGCAATATGGAGCATAGCAATGAGTGCTGCTTTTTGTGATAGGATGAGACTGTTGCAAATATTGGTGACTGCCTTTGCAGTGTGGAAGATGAAAATACTAAAGCAATATCTGCAGAGTAACACCATTTTAAATTGAGATTTAATCTTGACTGGGGTATTATCATCCAGAATTAACCTTGGCATGTGTGAAAGATTTCCCTCTGCCCCTAGAATCAAAATACAGTGAAATGTCTATAAATGACTTTGTAAACAAATAGTAAACTGCAATATTATAATTATTATAATCAATTTTGTAATTAATAAGTTACTAAATATGACTATAAGAGCAGTAGGGAACATTAATGTTCTACAGAGATCCCCCAAACATGAGGTGGTAGAGGCCATAAGTGGAAGGCACACACGACCGTTGTCTGTCTGTGAACTGAGGAGCAGATCCAGGAGCCAATAACATGTGCCTTGTCTGCTGTGATGCTGTTTGCAGTTTGTGTTACTCCAAGTTGAAGCATGTTGTCCTGTGGACAAATATGGAAAGAGCTGAGTTTGGGATGCCTGCTGGTGATCTAGCCCATCATATTCTTGGACTTGCTTGTTCATGAGCTCTTCAAACAACCTTTACAAAAACTTGACCTCCAGTGAACTGATAGCAGACATGATACCCTCATAAGAGCTGCAGGGTTAGTACAATTCCATTTTCAGGTGGGCAGCACAGATGGACCTTGTGTCTGAACTGGAACTGGTTTGTCCTTTGTTGAGTTAACAGTGAGAATCTATTCATGTGACTAAAAGATACTTGACTTTGGGATCTTCAAGTCAGCAGTTGCTGTTAAATGTATTTTATTCCTTTATCTGTACAGGTCAGAGACTCACATGTTAGTTCAAGGTCTTGAGCCAAAAACCATGTATGAGTTTGCAGTTCGGTTGCACGTGGACCAGCTCTCCAGTCCCTGGAGCCCTGTAGTCTACCACACCACCCTCCCAGAAGGTAAGGAAGCAGGAAAGCACCATGTGGTTCTAAACAGAAAGCTCTGTAAACCGAATGGCCTGAAAAATTGCTTATTAATTTTAAGCTGTCTGTAGGAGAGAGAAATCCTTTCCTCTGAGGCACAGATAGTGCTGCTCTTGGTAAGAGATAGAAAAATGCTGTTAGGAAAATCTTTGGTTTGGAACTGTGAAATTCATTTTCAAAAATCCACCTTAAATCAGCAATGATTTTTATATAAAATGTGATATGTTTTCAGCATTAGCAACTACTGAATAGAAATAACTTGAATAAAAACTTTAAAATATATATTGAAGAAGTATGGCTGATTCATAGGGTTTATCAAAACATATTTTAAGCCCCAGAACTTTTGTACACTGTAAGAATATTACATGTCTACTGCCCTAGCTCCTGGTTTGCATTGCTGTCAGCTTGGCAGGGGAAAATCCAAAACTTTGGTTCCATGTTCTCAGCAATGCAATGTTTGGGATGCACCTGTTCATAGGGTAATAAAATGGGGTTTTGTCAGTAACTGTTTCCTTCTGGAGCCAAAGAAAAAACATGAAATTTACAGAATCTAAGCTATTGACCAGATCAGAGTTAACAGGAGGATGTCTCTTGTGTTCATTTATATGTGGTTTCTGGGATGTAGCAGTAGCCATTAGGTCTGCACATCAGTTTCTTTCTGGGCAATTTAATTGCATGTAAATTGGGTTAGCCTAATAGCATTGTGTTACTGTTCTCACAGCACCATCTGGCCCTCCAGTAGGAGTGAAGGTGACTTTGATAGAGGATAATACTGCTTTGGTTTCCTGGAAGCCACCTGATGGTCCTGAAACAGTCGTTACACGATACACCATCCTCTATGCATCCAGGAAGTCTTGGATTGCTGGGGAATGGCAAGTGTTGCACAGAGAAGGTAAAGTAAAATCATAAATCTGTGAACTGGGCAAACAATGACACTACTTATAAGATGCTTTGTTACTTTCAGCTCCCTTGGACTACAGTAAGAAATAAATTCATATAAGTGTTCACATAAAAGTTCTAATTAGTTTAGAATTACTGCCACAGGAAGATGTATTAAAAACCAGCTCATACTCAGAAGATGAGGGGAGAAGGGCTGTCTGTGTTGCTTTGGAGCTCAGTGTGAGAACCAAAATGTCTCGTAAATCCAATTACTTCCATCTTAGTTCTGTTGTAACCACGATTGTGATGGTTTCATTTTGTAAATGCACTCTTTCAAATCTCAAGTCTCTGAGATGTCTTGCTCTCCAGAAATGAATGTATAAATGTAGCTGTGTGGGTTTATATGTTTCTGTCGATCACTGCCAATCCAGTTAGCTCAGTTTGCTTAATGAACTTTCCCCAGCTCCCAGTAAATTGCTCTGCAAATTCAATTTAACTCTCTGCATCTATTCTACTGCTGAGGCCCAGCTAGCTAATTTAACAGTGCCTCAGATATGGTGACATGAACTGCAGTCACATCTCTGTGGTTAGATATAGAGATAGTATAAATTTCTGCAGGAACTTTTCAGAATAATGCTATGATTTGAAATGCTGCATCAAGAACAACAGATTTCTAGTATAGCCACAAAAAAAAAGAAAAGAAAAAGGCATTTATTGTTCGATTGATACTCAAAATAGACAGAGACAGTTCAATAAAGATAATGTTCTAATGATGTCTTAAACCAGAGAGGGAAACTCAGTGTTACAGAGTAAAGTCATGTACTTGAGTAGCCCATTTAGGAGGATTGCCCTGGAAGAACTACTGTTTTGGTGTTCTGGGTTGTTACCTGGCTTAGTTTTTCAGCAGAGAGCAAAGCTTTAAATTTTCTGTGGAGGAAATGCCAAAACCTTAATGAGTGTGCTCTCACAGAGGGCAATTTGTTTCACCATCATCAAGAGTGAACTGTTTTTGTTCAAAGCTGGTGGTTGTCCTTTGTGCTGCTCCTGAAGAGAGGATGAGGGACCAACAGCCATTTAGAAAGATGGCAGTGCTGCTTTGTCTTTCCTGGAACAGAAGGGTATTTGTCAGGCTGGCTGCAAATAGAGTGATCACCTGTGAGGAATAACAGGATAATTACTATAAATCTTAAACAAAACTCGTGAAAAATAACTACTCTCTGAAATATCGATCAGGTCTAATTATAGGGGGAAGATTGAGCCTATGTTTTTTTCACTGTTAAAATTGTTCAAAGAAACAGTAATAAAAATAAAGGTATCCCACTAAGTTGTTGGAAGAAACAGTCATGTAAAGTTGTCACAATAAAGGATGAATTTACTGTTAATTTTTACTTTGTAAAAAACCCAGCAGATTTACATTCCCAGAGAGCTTATATTTGAGGAATAAATCTTGTCATTCTGGTGATGATACACTGTATTTGCTGCATGCAGCAAAGTGGCTGAATTGCTTTCAGATATATCCTTCAGCTCAGCCATGCCTGTGAAGCTGAATAGCATCTCTGACAGTATTTCACCAGAGATTTTGGATGAGGGGATGCAATTACAGTAAACATTTTCCTGTGTTCCCATACTGAAAATGTTGGAGAGAGTGAGCAAATGGAGGGCTATAAATCTCAGTGTATTACTATGTCCATCAATGTTAGAGTTACAAATTTTGTATTTTGAGAGATGTATTATGATTTGAGGTGTGGAATGGAATTCAGGTATCTTGGCATGCTAGGAAAATCTGTTATGCTCTTAGTTAAAGTACAGATGGAAAGGTCTGTGAATGAAAATGAGTATGTAGAGGTAAAATTGGGCAAATACTGTGATAGTCCTGTAATAATCTTTTCTTAGGTAATTTGAGATAGAAACAGGGTTTAGGTTTTTTAGAGCATTTATTCTGACAAGCTCAGCTAAACCTATGCAATAAATAGCATTGTTTTGTCTTGATGCTAAACTTGTTCTGCACATTTGTGAAATCTTGGCCCTATTCCATTCTCATACCTCCAGAATCATCCCACTCAAATAAAAAAAAACCCTCACCCGACAAAACCAAAAACCCACTACAAAACAACCCTGCCACCTATAAAAGTCTTAGAATGGGCTTTAGTTTATGCAGGAAATTTTCTACCAATCCACCAACTTAAAACCCAAAACCATCTAATTTGACTTGTGTTAGGCATGGCAAAAATAGAAAATATAACTGCAGTTTGGTACTGATTCATGATGGGAGTTATCTTCCAGCCACCTCCCCTCTTTTCCCTAGTTCTCTTCAAGTGGATCAGAAGTTACAGCCTTTACACACTTGGTGTGCAGTAAATCAGTACAAAGTGCTCACTTGTTTTAGCAATGCAGCACATTTGAAAGGAGCTGGTGGGAAAGAGCCTGTAATATTGAAATGTGACCTTTCGCCCTTGCTGGTGCTAAATATTACAGCTGCTTTGGTTACAGATACCTGGCATTTTACTTCAAATGCTTTCAGCTAATGGGGTTTTTTTTATGGAAGAGCTGAAATGGCTTTTGAAGTTGTTTCCTTTTTGCCAAATGTATAATCTTTTCTGTCAACAAAAGAACCTTATATTTTATAGGCTTCCATGATACTATAAATTCTGACTTCCAAAATTGATTTAAAAGGTTGAAATTTTGACTTAAGTCTCAGAAAGTGAATGGGATATGTGAAAGAACAAGAGATAGATTTAGTCCTGTAACTGCCATTCTTTAGGGAAAGAAAAGCAGTGTATTTCTATGGTAGCAAGAAACACAGGCATTTTAGAAATGAATTGGAATTCTAAGCAGCAGCCTGCAGTCCCTGGACAGGCAAAGCTCTTATTGACTTTGATAGGAGTTTTGCCTGTCTAAGGACAATGCAAGTGAATCCTATTTATGCTCTTAATCTTTTTTTCTGCCTTCAGGGACTGTAGGAAATTAATCCCTAGCATGTGAAAAAGACATTTTCTGTAATATTTTTAGTAGTACAGCTTAGATGCACAGTAATCAAGGAAACCTACATAGGTCTAAATAGGGCTTAATTTTATTTTAAAATTGTGGTATAATGTACTCTTGCAAAGCTGTCCTGTTCATTTAACCAACTAGACATGAAACTTGATAAAATGAATCTGAATTCTGTCGTATGACAACTCACATTCATGGTGCAGTGGATTGAAGAGAGGCATATATATTAGTATATGAGAGGTCTAACATTCTGCTTTTGCTGCCTGGAGAGTCTAGTTAATGCTTGATGCATCTCCTCACACATCTGATCACATCATAAAGGCTATCACACTGAAATGCAGCCCATGCTGGATTTAGGATTAGTGTGGGGTGTGCTGTAGCCATTACTTGACTCTTGATTTTGTACTATGCTGCCACTTCCCAGTGTGCTGTGTTCCAGGAGGGAAAGGGCAGAAGGGACAAGAAGGCAAGGCCAGTGTTCATTCTGTACCTTATATGTGCAGGTTAGAATGAATCAAAGTGATTGCAGTCCTCAAACAAGATTTGGAGGTGGTGTTGGAAAGGAAGCATAGGTCCCAATGTCCCAGATTGTGTCCAACTGCAACTGTCTATCAAATCTTTTCATAGGAGCAATGACCATGGCTTTGCTGGAAAACCTTGTAGCAGGAAACATGTACTTGGTTAAAATAGCGGCGTCCAATGAAGTGGGAGAAGGACCCTTCTCAAATGCAGTGGAATTTGCTGTGTTGCCAAAGGAGACATCAGAGTCTAATCAGAGACCTAAACGCTTGGATTCTGGAGATCCCACAAGTCAGTAACAGTGTTTTGATTACGAATGTCACAAGTATTGGGAAAAAAGATCCCTGTTTGTTTTAGCTTGTAACCACTTTCTGGGTAAACCATTCTGTTTTATGTGAGGCAGTCCTAACAGTGTAGCATTTTATTCTTCTAAATGAAACAATTTTGGAATTTTTATCTCAGTTCAACCGACTTAATTCTCTTGCTTGGAAGCTGGAAGTTTGCCATTCAAATGAGAATACATAACTGGTTTGAATTGTACATCAGTATCAACTTTGCAGCCACTCTTCTAAGGCATTTCCTTTAAGTCTCTTATGGCTTGAGATACCAGTAGCACTGGGTCTGTCCCAGGAGGCACACCAGGACTGCACTGACCAGACTTTTCTCTGTTTGGTCCAAAAGTTTCATTTTTAAAAGTTTCAAAATGAGTGACAGAGAAGGCCTGGAAATCTCATTAGAAGGAAGCATTTGTCTCTGTGTTTGTGACTGTAACTCTGTCAGTTTCCTGACAGGGAGCAGGGGTTAACTCTACTTATTTACTGAGCCTTTCTATGTTCTCTTTTGATATAGCTTATTCTGACTATTACCATCTGGACCAGAAATCAATGACTGGCATTGTTGTTGGGGTGTGCATAGCCTTGACCTGCATCCTTATCTGCATCCTGATCTTAATTTATCGAAGTAAAGCCAGGTATGTTTTTGTTCTTGAAGATCAAGCTCTTTTTCAATGCACTCATTCTTGGGAAGTGCCTTCTCCTCCAAGAATGCTAAGTTCTTTGAATTTGTCTCTCCACCTGTTTCTACCAGCATTGGAAACAAAGCACTTTATTGGCTCTTCCTACTCTACCTAAGTCCCTTCTCCAATTAAAAGGAGGAAGAACCCACAGAGTGAGTCAGTGGTGGTGCTTTGACAACTAAGTATGAGGCATGTTTCCAAATGCAACCCTCCTTTTGAGTCAGATAAGCATCTGCACATCATCTGATGTACATCTGTACATCTGATAAGCTGTACATCATCTGCTCTTCCTGCTTAACCCTCTAGCCTGCCCAGACCTGGCTTGCAAGGCTTTAACCCCTGGGGTGTTGCTGGACAGGAGAACTCTGACATAAAGCAATTTCTGGATGCAGTTTCTAAAGCAGATCCATGATGCAGTTTTTCTGCAGCAGTGCAAGCCACCATCTGTCTGTCATCAGCTGCTGTAGGGTATAAACTGGCCCAGTGACTCTGCCCAAAACTCTGGGATCGGAACAAATATAAGTTACTTGAAATAATGAGTTAAAAAACTCTGTAAAAGTGTATTACAGTAACAAGGGCTTTTTAGCATTCATACAGGAAAAAGTACAGATCAGGAGACAGCCTCTGTATAGCATGGTAGAAAGGCCTTAATATCATTAGTGCTTACTTCCTCCAAGTAATATTACTAATCATGACAATTCCTCTCTGCACATAAGCTTGTAGCCCACTGTGTATGATTAACTGGAAGCAGATGTTATTTTTATCACAAGCAATAACATTTAAGTTCCATGTGAGTTAGGAGTATCATATAACAAAATGTAAATTCCAAGAATATACCAGTATTACTTGATTAATAATAGCTTTGAAGTTTATCCTTGTTTTTTTTTGTATCTTATTCCTGTGGGTCAATTTTATTCCTGCTTAACATTGTGTAGGAAAACATCTGCTCCTAAGCCTGTGCAGCAAAACACTGACCAGCTGTCACATACCAGGATCTCATTAGCCAGTGCTAATGAGGTGGAGAAGAATATGGAAGGAATTGCAGAGAATGAAGAATCCTTATTGCCAATGATAGTGGGAAACAGCTTCATCGATGCTAAGGTACTTGCTCCCAAATCAGAAATCTTTATTTAGAATTCATTGCTATAATACTGGAGTCCTTATCAAAAGTAAAATAGGTATACTTCAAACTCCCAAGAGGTTGGCAATCCAGGCTCAAATTTTCAAGACTTATCTGAAAGTTCATCTAGAGATCTGGTTCAGTACACTTGTCTTACACTGTACTCTGCAGATTGCAGTGTTTGGCTCTGGCACAGCATCAAAGGATAAAGGCTCCATAGACTCAGGGCTGCTTGGTGGCCTCTGCTAGTCCAGGGAGATAAGTGAGAGTCCTTGTCAGCACCGAGCTCAGTAGGTGCCTGTGCACATCCAGTCAAGTATAACACTAAGCACGTGTTAAAGAAAGTATTATTTTTCTGTATATTTACTGGTAAGACAATGTTACGGTTTATAAACTCATATTTGGTCAAATTATAAATTAGTCTAGCTGGCAGAATTTACCAGTGGAAGTATAGAATCTTAAGTCCAGGAGTCCAGTGTGACAAAACCACAGTGGCCTTCCTTTCGTATGCTGACATACTGAATTAAGGCTTGTTCTGTTCACACTTCAAACTTGAATGGAGCTGCTCCATGATGAGATATGCAAGAGCTGGGAAATGGAAATGGACCCCAGTACAGGCAAATACACTATGTCTGTGAATGATTACATTCAAAGAATAGGCAAGAGCAGTAGCTGGAATATTTTGCTGTGTGTCTGCTGTATTATAGCTGTAAGGTCTGGAGAATGGGCTTGACTTGTCTCGAGCAGATGAGCACCAGACCACAAAAATGTGACTCAGCACTGAGACTTCATTTGTTTTCATTTTCAGTATTGACCCGATAGGTGTAAATAGAAACATGTTTTCAAATATCTTAGAAATTTACTGTATTAAAATAAATGTCTGCATCTTTCTCTGTTGTAGGGAGGATCTGATCTGATTATTAACAGCTATGGGCCTGTCACAAAGGCAAACAGCAAGAAAAGGTGGCTGTTCTTCCCAGATACTAAGAAGGGGAAGACTGAGGAGGTAATTGCTCTAATGGGCAGAGATGCACATTCTTTACTGTAATACCCTGTGTTTGCAAAGGAAGATACATAGTTTCCTGTTTATGGAAAAGCATAATTAGTGATCTAAGTTTTAACTTGATAGATCAGTTGTGTTAAGTTTGGTGTTCTGTCTCATGGTACAGTTTTACAGAAATTTCACTTTATGACAGATACTGTTGTTGGGACACTAACTCTTTACAGTTATCAGACATTGTAACTCTCCACAATTAACTGATTACTTTCTTGCCTTTGCCCTTGTATCTGTGAGCAAAAGGATTTCTATGTATTGAGTCTATGCATGACACGTACTACATGTGCAGAGACTTTGTACAACTATAAATGCAAACTAAATATGTATTTATAAATAAAAATAATATTAAAACAAAAAGAATCCTCTCCTACCCTCACAGCTAAAACTTTTGTTTAATGAAGAGAAATAAAAGAAGGAAACAATATACCCAAAGTACTGAGGAAATTGAGAATCTGAGTTAGAACAGTCTGGCTTCTGAAATGGTTGCTCTGGACACATTTGCTATTTGATTGAGAAAAATAACAGTCTAAAACTGAAGTGTTCAACCAAATCTGTAACGTCATCATGCAAATTCACACCTATCGAGCACCTCACTACTCTTTTTTGCATTGTAACAATATCCTGTTGTAAATTCGTATTCAAAAGTATTTCCAGAGACAGTGTGTATTTCTGATGCCTCTATATGAAAAATATCTGCTATCATCTGAGTAATAATACTTAAAGAATATGTGCAGGGGGGTAGGAGAAAGCTCTACCAAGTGTGTTTTTAACATACTGTTCAGCTCTCCAGTGAAATAATTTTTCATTAGCCATGCTTAACTAGAAGGATTATTTCACCTATTATGTGAGAGAGAAATATGAGCAAGACTTGAGATTTAAACTCCTGTAGAAAAACCCTGGTTGTTCTGGGGCAATGCTGTTAGGAGCACTCCAGTGGAATAGGGGACAGGAAATGCAATAAAAATTCAAATTGTAGCTCAGCTTTTCAGAGACTTAACAACCCTCTTCTCTCTGCTTTTCACGTAGCCCCAGAGCAGGTTTGTGCAGGCAGTGTGCCTGTATCAGCCAGGCACCACCGTGCTGCTCAGTGAGGACGAGTCCCCGGGCTCTCCTGGCCAACAGTCCAACTTCCAGGTGCCCTTCAGTGTTGTCACCGACACGGAGCATTCGGCCAACAGCGAAGGAAGCCACGAGACTGGTGACTCTGGAAGATTCTCTCATGAGTCCAACGACGAGATACACCTCTCCTCTGTGACAAGTGCCACCCCTCCCACCACCAGTCCTTTTGTAAGCAGTGACTTGGGTACGAACACGACGAGCCCGGCCGTAACTGGCTGCACAGAGTCTCCTCTGCTGTTTGCTACTGACCAGACTCCTGCCTCACCTCTTCAGATACACCCTGCAGTGCAAAACTGACACCCTGGGGCCACGCCAGACATTCTGACAGTGTATGTCTGTTCGAAGGACAATGAACAGGAAGCCAAAGTTTTATTGTGGAAAGCCTGGCTAACCTAGCAGGAGATTCATATTTCTGTTGAATGTTTTTTTTTTTCTTTTATTTTGGTTTGTTTTTTTAAACTCAGTCATTTTGAATGTTCAGTGGTCAAAAAATGTGAAAGGAGTGAAGATTTCTGACTGAACTTAAAAATGTGTCACTGGAGCAAAGGGAAGGCTGTTGGCCCTTTTGCTGACTATCTACCTCAGTTTGCCGAGAGGTGAACTCTGAATGACGACTGCTTTACCTCATTTGTGTTCTAGTTGGTCTCAGCTATGGAACTGATGATACTTCCTAGTAGTGTTGTTTTATTTTGTGTTTTTTGGTTTGGTTTTTTTACCCCCCTGTTGTGTGTAGAGTGTGTGTGTGCACGTGTATGTGCTCAGTGATCAGGGAGTTGTATAGGTTGGTGAACAGGATTGTTTAGCTGAAGCTCTGTCTTTGAAAAGAAGGAAACCTCAGAGTATAAAAAGTTATGATTTGATGTGGTTGACACAGAGTATTTTAGAAACTGGGAGAACTGGAGGTTCCACATAGACAGCCACATGAAATCTTTTGTCTCTCTTCATTTCTGGTAACCCCAGTAAGCCTAGGACAGTGCCTTTCCCTCAGAAACCTGTGCCAGCAACTGCTGACAGGATGTATGCTATATCCTTAGGGCTCTGGGACATGGTGGATTCCCCACAGTGTGACAGATGTTGCCCATTTATTCACAGTTAAGGCTAAAAAGCATGGCAAAATGAAGAAGTACTCAGCATTTTCAAACAGTGTGGCTCTGCCCAAGAGTCGTGGAACAGATAATAATGCTGAGTATTCCAGTATCACAGTACTGCTTAGCAATGGTGCCTTGCATTGTATATTATGAAATTACTGATTTGCCTTATGCCTTTTTAGTGTTCATAAAGTTGCTTTGGAGTATAGAAAGATGCCTTAAATCCTTCTTAGATGTTTTAAGTAAACTGTGTCATGAGTTTACAGTCCATTTTTAACCAGCTTTGAGTGCTGATAAGCACTACCAGCATTGTAGTATGTCTCAGAGATGTTGTTAGGATACAACCCTGCTCCTTGCCTTCACCTAGTGTGCTATTAGCCAGGAATTTTAGCTCAGGGAGTGACTTTTACCCATATGCCAATCTAAAACTCTGATTAGACTACCATAAGAAATAAAAAAGCCAGAGCTTTAGTTGAAGAGTCTGTTGAAAGAGGTGAGTAGTGCCTCGAACCCATGCAATTCCTGTTTTATACTACCTCCTTTAAAAATTATTCTAGTGTTTTTTTGGGTTTTGTTGTTGTTTTTTTCCTGTACTCAGGGAACAGTTTGTTACTTTTAAGCTGCCTCACGGAAATGTGGGGCAAACTGACAGGGTATTGTTTTGTTTTTTAATAGGAAAGAGTGAGAGACAGGGAGGAGGCTGGAATCATCCCATGTTATAAACTTGCCTGTATCTATATCCAATCCTCTTCTCAACTCCTCCTCTTTCCCTGTTTCACTTAAAAAAAAAAAAAAAAAAAAAAAAAGAAAAGGAAAAAAAAAAAGGAAAGGAAAAATAATTAGGCATATGATTCTACTTAAAGAAAATATTTAAAAGGTAATGTGGTGAGAAATCAACCATAGGAACTCCTGGCTCTATTGAAGTCTGTCAGAGCTGCCATTGACTTTCCTGGGGCTGAGATGTCACCCTCCAGGTAGGCCAGGCTGACTTTTGTGTTGTTCCTCACGTCTCAGGAGGAGGTCAGAAGCTGCTGTAAGCCCTACTCTTCTGGTTGGTTTGTGCTGAGGAATTGGACTCTGGTTGCCGGAGTTCTTCACCTTGGAACTGTTTGTTAGTTCTGAACCACACAGTACACATTTACCTCTCCACAAGTGTTGATTCAAATGCTTTAAAAATAATCTTGTACCAAAGACTTTTCTGTAGAAGAGAAAGAAGCCACATATTGTCCAAAAATAATCGAACTAGTTAAAAAGCTATAGGTTTGAAGAGCTGAATACATTTTATTGTATAAGTAGTTACTAACAAAAACCAATAGGGCTTCTTGATTGTAGTAGCCAAATGCATAGGTGAGTTGTATGCTTCTACAATTTTAACTACCTTGTTGTTACAAGAGCCTTTAAGAAAAGTTATAATACCAGCAGATATCTCCAAAGAATTCCAAGTGTAATTTTTTTCTCCAGCATGTAGTTGATCAACAATACAGTATTAAGAAAAATATTTTTGAACAGTTTTTTATCTACTTGCTGAAGAAAAAGAAAACCTTTTCACCAAAGATTTATTTTTGGTCTCGTCAGGCAAAATGTTTAGTGTACAGCAGAGTACTGTTTCTAGTTAGATAAAGTGTGAATTAATCAAAACTAGAGTAAGAATGTGTAACTGTAGCATGAAGTTTCACACTTTATCTTTCAGAGTAGCCTCTTTTGTTAGTTTCATTCCAAAAGAGCTGATATGCAGATGGTAACTGCTTCTCCAAAGACTTGTTTGCTGTAAGGACTCATAATGGGATGTGTTGTTATGGCCTTCATTACAGGTAAATACTATAAATCCACTCTGTAGTTTAACCTATGGATAATTTGAGAGAAATGGACTTCGTATAAATTTTGTCAATCTCCTGTAGATGCTCTAAGTTCAATAGACAAAGAGTTGGAAATACTAAGTGTATTAGAGAGCAGTATATCCAGAACTCTGTTCATCATTTAATCTTTTATCAAGGTACTTCTTATCAGCAAATAAAGAAAACCAAAGATATTTAAGGTTACCTCAGCATATAGGCAAGCTTAGTTAGGCATTAATTATTCTTTTTCTATATTTTTATGTTAACCAAATATAATACACTTCTCCAGAACCCAGTCTACATTCACGTGCTTCCCTTTGGCACAGTCATGATTACTACAGAAAAAAAGTATCCTCTGCTCCATTCATGGCCTAGTGCTAATACATCACAAGGTTTTGTGAGAGAAAATTTGTCTTGTGATTGAAAACTCCAACAGGGTAAGCAAAGGAACCTCAAAAACTTCCATAGAAATGGATACTTTCTCTATTGAACTAAAAAGCAGAATCAATCCTTTATGATTGTAACAGTGCAAAATTGGGTTCAAATTCTTCATATCCTTGATATATATATCCTAATATGATATTACAGATAAAAATTTTCTTAAAAGTTTATAGCTGTGACTGTCTAAGGAAATGAATTTTTGTATGTAAACTGTATTCATTCCATTTGCCTAGAAAGAGCTGGCAGAACACAGCAGGCAGACTGGTTTCAAGTTTTTCAGGGTTTTTTTCCTTGATTATGTCTGTAGAAACTGGGTCCTGGAGGAAAAAAAAATTCTTAATTATGAATTTTGTTAAATATGTTCTGGAAGATGAACATAAATGTGGGATTTAGTGTTACACTATGAGAATTGATTTTGTTTAAGTGTACTAAGAACTAAGGAGCCATGGCTGCTGCAATGAGTGTATATGCAACTCTCATGTTCTAAAAAAAAAAAAAAAGGCAAAAATGTTACAGTTGGTGTGACTTGAAAAGCATCAAAACTTACAGAGGAAGCCTTGAAACCAACTTACTGTGCTAATTGTGCTTCTAAGTGAGGGCTCTGCCCCTCAGCTGCAGCAGCAGTGCCTGTTCTGCAGGACCAGGATCCAAAACTAAATGTTCCCTTTCCCCACAGTTACACTTCTGTACTTTCTTCATATTTAACAAATAAAAAGTATTCTTATCTTCCAGGAGTTACCTGGGAGAATTGGGAATGTGTATGCTGTGTAGAAAGGGGCATATCAGTTGATTATTTTTTAATAGCTCTGCTTTTGTACGAGAAAAATCTACATATCACTTTCAGTAATCTCCTATATTAGCTCTGCATTTTCTGTATAACTGATGAGATTTTTACCAGAGAAGAGTATCAAGAGATTGCTTTGCCTGTTTTTAGTTCTTCTTATAGTTCATTCTCTCTCTGGGTTTAATCCCATGTCTTAGACTATGAGCTTCATCTTGTTTTCCTTATTAAAATCAGGGTCCTCATCCTGTTTCTTTTTAAGCCAATGGGAGAATTAAATTGTATTTCAGTTTACATAGTTTGGACAGACAAAATAAGCTTTTATGTTTGGTTGGTTTTTAAATCTTCACAGTATTATTATTTTAAAAGGACAGAAAATTTAAATAGTTAAAACTCTTGTTGGCAAATGGATTTTTGTAAGATAACAAGTCACCATGCATGGTGTCCATGGTAACTTTCCATAAATCCAGTCTTGTAAGGCCTAAGACCAGAAGCTCTGGCTTATTTTATTCATTACAGAATGAAGTTCATGCAGGGAAAAGTGCATCTCCTAATGTGGGGAACATTGGTAGGTTTTGTAGGGCATTCCATGTTTAGCCAAAAATCCCACTCACACCAAAGAGCTGCACAGGTATAATGCTGGTGATATTTCTCAGAAATCAATTTACTGACAATATTGTCATAAAATTGAATGCAGAATTACACTTAGAGTTGCTAAAGTGTTAGTTCTTAGCTTGAACAATTGTTACACACCTACCAGTTGCTGCAGCTCTGCTAAGAGCAGGCAATTTCTAAAGCAGAAGGATTTGACTGTCTGCAGGAAATACTGAGCACCTTCCTGTAATAGTGTTATGTAACTGTATTTTGGAACATGTGTTTCAAAAAATACAAGTCCCAAACTCAAATTGCTTTGTGTTGATAGAGGCCCATATGAAAAGAACACAAATTCAGTTTGGCTCAAATGCAAGTAAGTTTATTTCTTTGGAATTCCTCTGGATTTATACTGAGATTGGTCCTAATTGGCTCAAAAGGGATGTAAGCACGTGCTTAAAACTTTGCTGTGTTGGGCCCTCTGGTTCCACTGAGAGTTGGGCTCCTTCAAAAATAAGTTTTCAGCTTTTCCTGGTTGCATATGCCCCCATTGCATCTGCCTGGTGTGTTTTCAGTGAAGATTGACTGTATATGAAAAACTGACTTATACAAATGTTGCTTTTTGATTGTTTGGCTTTTTTTTTTTTATTGTTTTTCTTAAAGTTGTGAATGAATTGCCAGTGTAGGAGCCAGGTATGTATTTCATAATGTGGTGTTCTGGATCCTTTCACTCCGTGTGCCATTTTCTCCTAAGGGCAGCAATGGCTGACTGGCTAATGGAGCATGGAGCTGAATTGTATTAATTTTATATTTATCTCAGGGGATCAGCTCTGTGAATTCCATTGCATGAGGGAAGCTAATGTTTGCCCTGATTTGAATGTAACTTTTTAATGTCTTTTAAAAACTATTTTGTTTAATAATGTGGATTTGTTTTTCTTCTTCTAGCATTCTAGTAAATGTTACCTAGTGTGTTGGTTCATTTTTCCCCTCCAGGGTTGTTTATATACTACCCCAAGGTCATGCCAAAAAGTAATAGAAGTTTAAATGCCAAATGTTTATGAAACTGCTGTCTAAATACTGATTGATTGCACAGTTGAAATAAAAGTTTTCCTTAGTAAAAGTGTTACTTGATAAATACTTTATTTTCAGTGTCTCTGAGAAGTGGCTCAGAACAAGGAGGGTGTGACCACAGTGCCCCATCTCAGGCTGAGCAGATAGATGTTGGCACTTGAAATCACAAAAAGAGGTAGAGAGTAAACTGCACATGCCTCATCATTCATAGAACTTTCCCAAGCTTATATTAATTTATCACTTATGTACCTGGCATTATTTCCCACCTAAAAGCTCTGTCTGTGTCCCACTACTGTGGGACACCCATGCAAGATGTCTGTTTTGGTTTATTTTCATGAGGTGTGGAAGGTGTGGGTCTCAGCACAGATGTTCTCAGAGGTCTGGAAAGCTGCTGACGAAGCTGCACTACTGAGCTTTTCCCTGCATCTTTACACCTGCCAACCGTTGAACCTGATATTTCAGTGTATGACAAGACTATGAAAATGCAGTTGCTGTTGGTCAAAAGGCAAACTGCTGCTCTTGCAAAGGCTTGCATTCCAGATGAAAGTCAGTCCAGTCAAATTAGGGAGCAAATGCTGTTGTGGAGGGATTAAATGGTTTCTGTTGGTAGCAGGTTGATCACTGATTGCCACCTGAAAGTGACCGAAAACTTGGCTGGTCACCTGAGTGAGTTGGGTACAGACTGGGTTTGGAGTGGTGGTGCCCAAGCAAGCCTTACACTCCTGGAAATGAAACCACAGAAATTATGCTGTTACTTACTGGGTCTCTAGGGGGATGAAAACCAAAACACCAATGAAATCAGACCTCTTACAATACTTTGGTAGGTTTGACTTTGTTTTTTTCACCTGTATTGTTCCCTAGAAGATTTGAATTCTTCTTCACTGGCACTGAGTATATTTAATGGATAAGGAAAGATATCTTACAGGTATTTCAAAGCTTTGGAATCACAGTATTGGTAACTGGAGATTTGAAATAAGTGTTCATTAACTTTCTTCTTTGTCCAGGAAATTACTGTTTCTGAATATATTCACTTTTACTTCCTATTTTGACCCTCTGTAAGAGGCATAAACACTGTCATGGGTGTCCCTAAGAGAGGGCTCACTGTGTGCACCCCCAGGAGTCAGAGCCTTTCTGCTCTGTCAGCATCTCGTGCTGATCAGTTGGGATGCTTGAATTCTACAGTAGAACTGTGATGGCACTTTCCTTTTGAATTCTCAGAAGACAAAGGAAATCCAAAAAGCCTCATCATGCTTTTTTATGAATCACAGCTGTTCTTACCTGCAGAGTCTGGTTATACACCAGTTCTGCCCTGCTTATATGACATTTATCCCTGGGAGTTTCAGAGCACCAGCTGTGGTGATTATTTATAAAACAAACTCTAATCCATTTAGATTTGATTATTTAATTCTTTATTGCTTATGTTCAAATATAGGAACACTGAAATATAGTTATTGAGAGATAATTGAGAAAATTAGATGAATGCTGAAAATACGATCAAGTATCTTAGGAGAGTATTTGTAAAAAATTAATAAATTGTAAATAGAGAAAAAAATTAAAAAGTTAAATAATTTCAGATAGCTAGGGGGCAGTCAGTCTTGGACTGTGCAGTGATACAAAAGCTCTCCCAGTGCAGTCCACCAGAGATGCTGCTCTTTCTCTAGATGAGAACAGGAAACAGCTGCAGTTCCCAATTATGTTACTGCTGGTTAGTACAGGTTCATTTTACAGTCCAGAATCCTTAGTAGCAATAAATAAACAATAAAGCTCCATCTTTCAAGGGGTTACTATTGCAAAGGAAGGCTTAAAACCAGCCCTGGTTTGTGATCTGATGCTGTGCTACCAGCCTGCAGTCTGCCACCAACCTGAGTGTCTGAGCTTCAGCCAGGTGAGTGCTGTGGGCCACTTACAGTCAATGGCCACATTAATTGGAATGGCAGCATTGCTTTTTCTTTGTTTAGTTTACTGGTTACATCAATCTACAGTCTTTGTTTATCTGTTTTTTGGACAGAAGGATCCATACCTTGGAATATGAAGGCCAGCTGGGGTAAGAATTAAAATTTGCACCTAAAGCCTGCCTGCAAATAAGAATTGGCACCTAAAGCCAGCCTTCACATCTTGTTATATATGAAAAAAGACATCTGCTTTCCTTTTATTTATTCCTTAAGTTCCTTCTCTGAGTATTTACAAGTAAATCCAGTTGGGTGTTCAGGAGAAATGCATAAGCATTTGTTATCAAGAGGATTAAAGTGCCACATCTTATTTCTAATACATGTTGCTACTGTGCAGCCCAGCCTGTCTCCCCTTGTTCCTTCACTTGCAGTCCTGGGCTCAGCACTGATTACTGGACAGTAGGGCATATCCTCTGTCAGAAAGAGGGAAGCTGTAGGTGCTAATGCTGCTGCTGTCCGTGTTATAGGGTCCTACTCTGTCTATAACTAATGTATTAATATTGGCTTCACTTTTCCTGCCCACACAGCCAAGAAGATGGGATTTGAACCCCCCTCTCTGCACATACCTGCATGCTAGAACCCCAGGTAAACATGTTCAGATTTGGGAAATATCGTATTGTTTATACCTCCAAGTGGAAAGTAAGCTTTATTTAAATCCCATTATTTAAATCTTACTTGTGCAGGAATGCACCATTAAGACATACAGAAAATGTAAATAATTCAGAACCCAGCTGTGCCAGTGAAATAGATACCATGCATGGATATTTCCAGTCTACAGCATCTCCCTTGGCTGGCCTGGGGGACTGACACACGTTTGGCTGCCAGCTGCTCTCTGAGAGACTTCTGCCCACCCCTTTGAGCACAAATCCCTGTTTGGCCTGCAAGAACCAGCTAAGATGGTTTTCTGGCAGTGCTGCCAAGTGGTCCAAGTTCCTCAGAGTTTTGCTGGAGAGACAGCTCAAGTGTCACTGGAAATTCCAGGTGGGTCCAGAGGATGTTAAATACTGTAATCATCCACAGTTTGGAAGGGTGAAAGTGAATTTCTGTGGGTGACAGAAGACAATGTCTCCTATTATACTCCTCCATAGGACATTTTAAATCAATACCCAAAACACTGCATTCTGCTTTAGCTGGAAATAGACAGGGGACTCCCCAGAGTTCATGTCAATAGAATGGTTTTGAATTTCCTTTTATCTGCATGGCAATACATTGGGAAAAAATTATTTTCATGAGTAAAGCAACAGATTTCAGGCTGCCAGGCAGTTGCACTACACAAAAGCAGGAAAAGTGTTGCATACACTACAACTCACTGCAACCTTTTAACAATTTGCATTGTGGCATGCTGGTGTAGATTAACCCCTCTGGTTTGCTGGAAATTATCACCAGGGGATGAGTGACAGAGTGCATTCTATGCTGCCTCCTCACTTTTTTGCAGTTAACAGACATACCAGCTTAAAACAATCCTACTGAACTATTTCTCATAGCCTCCTCTATATTAGGTTATGCAATCAAAGTTGGAAATAAGATAGGTTACAGCACAGACTGTAAAATAATAAAAAAAAATGCATTAAAAATTATTCATGTTAGCAACCATCCTGCTTTGGAATAGATCCTGAATATTTGAAAGTCAGTAACAGCTTGCTCAGTCTCTACCAAATAAAACAATCTGGCTTTGCTTTACACAAAACCCACAGTCAAGGCAGAATGAATCCCTTGAGATCAAGATTTCCAGCTTCAAAGGATAAATAAACTCCAGGCTTGAGCTCTAGTATTTCAATTAAAATTCTTCTGCTAAACCAAAAGCAAGACAACCTCTAGTTTGTAATAGGAAGAATTCTGATACTGCCTTTTACAACACAGTGCCACATCCCTTGGTCTAGAAGTCTCAAGCCAAGTTATAAGGTTGCCATTTATAGTTGGGTTGCCTGGAAGCAGCCTTTTAATAGGAGCACTCCACAACTTGCATTAGCATTCAGCAAGGTTTTAAGAGTTTATGATGGTGTTTCTTTCCTGTAGCTCAGCTGGGCCAAAACTTAGAGCCCAGCCCTGCAGTTGCAGACAATTGCAGGAACAGCTGTATAGTATCCTAAAACCTCTGCCTCTGAATTTCAGATTTGGAATTATCACCATTACATATAATACATGTCAAGCAATTTAATCCAGTTCAGTGTTTGTGAATGGATGGTGCATATATTTTAAATAATTAGTTCCACATTCTTTTCTTGAAATCCTGGATTTCCTGTGAATTTTAGCCTGAGGATTAAGGAAGCTGCTCTCAGATGTAATGAGTGAGAGCAGCATCTATGTAACTAGGTCACAGTGTACTTAGGCATATTTAGTTATCTGTTCTTGTGTTCTTCCCTACTTTTATTCCACAATAAACAAAAGAGGCAACTAAGTTGGATTTGTTATCTCCTCTTACAGGATGTCAGAATGCTGAGATTTCAGAGTGGAGGTTTTTTTATTGGATTTTCTAAGAATGTGATATATCTTCTTTCATTTGGGGTTTGGTAAGTGATGAAGTGCAGGAATTAAATGCTTGCCTCTCTTTTCACCAGACCATGATAAACAGGAAAATGCAAAGGATTCAAGATTATGATCCAGAAAGTGTGAAAAGTTGCATTTCTTTTCTTTCCCCACAGAGTGTCCCCATTTCACTATTAGTTGCTCAACAGGAGACCACCTCTTTGAGTAGGCAGTTCATTTTGCAGAGGAGCCCACAAGGTTTGTTAACTGTATATTTGTCCTTTTCTAAAATTTATTATGTTGGTGTTAACAGGGCAAACTGAAAGTTCCCTTTTACTTATTATAGAGTCTTGTGTTCCTTGGTGACTTGAAGATCAAATAAGGTTTTTTAATGCTTATATATATACACACCCACTGGATTTCTTCTTTCAAAAGTAAAAATTTTTGTTCTTTGGTGTGTATATATAAATACAATAATGAAACTTAAGTTCCTAGATAGCCAATATCCTCTTCATATTTTAATTGTGTAGATACTAATTAATTTTTATAAATTGGATACAAATTTTTATAGTTTAACATTGTTGGAAAATTGTAAGTTTTAACTTTGTAAGTCGTGTTGTTGGCAAGAGTATTTGAGTGCATGGAAGTTGCTTTTTTTCTGAAATACTTGAGCATATACATATTTTAACTGTAAGCTGAAAAAGTAAGTGTGCACCCCAAGAAAACCAATTAGTCTCACTAAGTTTCAGAACTAAGAACTTGCTTTGAACTTTAAAAATTTTCTTCCAGTATAGATATGACACAAATGCCCTTTGTACACATTTCTGAGACACTAATAACTTGTCTTGCAAAGCTTAGAAAAATGTGTTTCATTAGCCAATGATTTGCAATGTGATTAGACAAAAGCATGATCATTCTCAGACTTGCATCATACAAAAGAAAACTAATGCAATGGACTACAGAAAAAAAATCTTACATTCTTTCATGGACTAATCCATAAACCAATCTATTCTGCACAAAACTAACAGTTTTGCATTCATTTCAGGTTGGAATTGAAACATGAATAAACAATTCATTAGATTTTGGTTTGTACTTTCTATTATGTGGCTGAATGGCTAATGCAGAAGTTTAGACAGTTTTAATTTTTGCTGATTAAAAGCAGAAACGAAAGAGACGTGGGCTGGTGAGCCCTGGTTTACATCACCACAACACATGGAGCATTCAGCAGCAGGCGAGGGGCTCGCACTGAAATAGCTTCAGGGACTTGTGCTCCAACTGTTGGAGTGGCACTTACAGCCCCTCAGATGGGCAGAGATGCATCTGGCAGACCCAGAAGGGACCTGGTTAACACATTTTCCCAAAGCAGTATCAGCTGCATAACCAGCCAGACTAAAAAGGCATAAAAAGCACATCTCAGTGTAACTTATAACATGCACAGGTTTAGTTTTACTACCAACAAAGTGTTGTGTGGAGGAGGAGAACAAATGAGTCTGGAGGAAGAGATGCAGCAAAACCAGATTTTTACTGTTGTCTCAGGCCTGACAGAATCTCCTTCCAGCCTTGATAAACAGTCCTATTTATCACCCTAGTGCTGTGAAACATGTACAAGATTGTAAAATTAGCACTTAAATTTGTGTAACAAGAAAAAAGGCCCTTTTCTAAAAATGAGTTACTATATTTTTATCCTCATAGCAGGTGGGGGAATCAAATCTACCGATGCCGGAATACTGTTACAAGCTAAGACTATTGCAATCCACATTTCCTTAAATGTGTCTCTCTTACCCAGCTCAACACTTTCTGTCCAGGTGGGAGACACTACTGGCAACTCAGCTTCTGTTTCCATGTGCCAGAAAACCTGGCACATGTTGCCACTGGATGCTGTAACATGGCACTGCCCTTGTGCAGGACCCTGCTGGACTCACAGGTCCATGTCCATTGCATGAAGGGGCACTTTTGTCTTGCTGTGTAGGGAATCTTCTGCAATGAGTTTATAAATCACAGTAAAGCTCTGTGTGCTTTATTTTAGAACATACATGGCTTACATGAAAGAAAAACTTCTGTATTTTCCCCTGGTACTGGAAGTGGCAGTTACACATCTCAGCCAGTTTCTGACTTTTTTCCTTTTTTCTTTCCTAATTTTATTCCTTCAAGATGATATCTTGGCCCTCATAAAATCAAACAGAAGAAATTTCTCACTTTTTCCTTTTCCAAATTCCATAAACATCAGTAAATTTCTCTGAGATGTTTATATTTTTTCCATTAGCACATTTGCATACAATCATACATTGTCAAAATGGGCTTCTATGCTCTGCTCCTGAGATACACAGTAGATACATGTGAAAATATGCAATAAAACCCCTTTCAGTGTTTTTTAAGTCTATCTATTGTGAATCCATGTCTCATTGATATTTCTCTCCTTAAAGTAATGAAGTGTTGAATGTTCAGACACTATGACAACGATTAGTAAAAATACTTCTCTTGCCTACTGCTAGTTTGTACAGAAAGACTCTTTTAATAGCCTTCTTTTTAACCAGAATTCAGAAGGAAAAGAACCGAGAAATTATGAAGCCAGCTCCTCTATACTTAACATTTTTAGGTCTGATGTGTCACTTGGTTGAAGTTACTGTTGTCTCACCAAAGCAGGTGGGTCAGGGTGAGTTCTGAAATACTGAAAAACAGTATTTGTTCACAACTGAGTACTCTGGCAGGGAGGAATAACTTTCTTTGTGGTTGGTTATTGTTAAAAGGAAAAATATTATTTCAGAACGACAGAATCATTACAAGTTCAAAGGACCTTGGAGGTCCTGACTTTGTGCAGGAGGTTGGACTCAAAGCAAGCTTAATGCTGAACTCGGGCCAGGCTATTCTGGATTTTGCCCAGCTGGGTCTCAAAAACCTCCCAGGTTCTACAAATTCTTTAGTTTCTTGTCCCAAAGCTTGACTAGTCTTGGAAAAATACTCCCCCTCATAGCCCCTCAAGCCTTTGGAAGATCATTTGAAATGAAGAATCTTATTTTTCTGATTTTTCTGTCACTCTGTCTCTCTTTTCTTGGTAACTTCCACTTAGGTATTGGAAGGTTGCTACCCCTTAAGCTTTCTTAATGTCATCTTTTAAGAGGAGGAAATGCTGGAGTAGTTGTAAGGACAACCAATGAGCAGTGAGGCTTATGTGGTGGTGAATAGTGTGTCATAATAAGAACTTCCATAGACTTTTGGGGAATATTTGAAGTGCTGGTGTAGGCACCTGAGCCAATGAATTAGTTCCTCTCAGATACTACATCACTTATTTCCAGTGTTTAGAAGTGTAAAGTCAATCCAACAGGATTCTCAAACTGCTCGCAAAAGACCAGAATACAAGTTAAAGCTGAATTTAGATAAACAGCCAAACAGACAATTTTTTGCAACTGGAGCACTGGGTTAAATCTGAATTCCCAGCTCACATTTCTGATGCAGACAATCTCCCTGCAGGGACCTTTATAGACTCAGTGACATCAATCTGCGCATCCATAATTACAATTTCTTAATGTCTACACGGCAGCCGCGCTCACAGCTCCTGCAGCCCGGGGAGGATCAGCCAGGCCTGCAGCAAGCTCCACCAAGAAAATGCAAATCTCTTCACAGATAAGGCACTTCTTCCTCCAAATATAGACAAACCCACACCCACCGTGTTAATAACAGGCTATACTTCAGTAAGATTACACAAAGTTAAGCAGCGGATCCCATGAGAACACCGGCGGAAAACTGTACTTCAAGGTACGAGCGTATGGGGACTGCTGCAAAGAGACTGTGGACAAATAAAAACGGTGTCTAGGGAAGGACTGGAATCAACATAAATTGAATTACTTTCTCCACTTTATTTAGTTAGACATGCAAGACGTAAAAGTATAGTCATACTAATACCTTAACCTCTACACAAGCATCGTTTTTTCCCCTCAGAAAAGTGATCCAAATTCTGAAAAAATACTGACTATTCCCCTAACAAGAAGGTGTATAAAAAAATAGCATGGCCAGGTAGTGTGAGATCAGGTATGTGAGGAAACGTCAAACTGTACAACTGTCTCAGTTAAGGGAGGGTAAATTCTTATTCAAAAGGTATTTTTAATACAGTTGATTAACAGTTTTGATCAAGAACTCCCTCTGTAACACCTCTGATGCAGCCACTTCAAGAGACGGGAAACTGCGTCAGAATGTGTTTCCACAAAATTGCAGCGACACTGTCAGCGATTTACCTGTCACCATGTCTTTTTCAAGGGTTCACCGACACTGTGAGGGTCCCAGCTGGGCCCAGGGGGTTGTGTCGTCCCCGCTGCAGGGCAGAGACCCGGCAGGCGGGTGACACCTGTGTGTGGGGAGCCCCTCCCTGCAGCGGGACATCCCTCCGGGAGCCGCTGCAGCGCGGTGCTCCAGCGCTTCAGGTAGCGGCCCGCGTGGGCCGGAGGAACGGGACCCGCAGCCTGGAGGCGGGAAGCAGGCGAGGCACGTGCCGCACCTCAACCGAGCCGTGAAACCTCTGACGACCCGGGAGCGCGGCCCAGACCGGTCCTGGGCACCCACTCCCCGCACGGCGGCCGCCGTCCGGCCCCTGCCCCGCTCCCGC
>WEIV01014380.1:148776-159208 GCA_013390005.1 Calyptomena viridis | reverse complement strand
TGGGGCCCGGCCGGGCCCCGCGGGCTCCTGCAGCCTCCGGGCCTGGAAAAGCGGCCCCGGGGCTCGCGGTGCGCGCAGGTGTGTCCCGCGGGGCCGGCGTGCGGTCCTGTCTCTTGTGTGTCGGGGGATGTGCGGCACATTAGTATGCAGCGAGCATACTGCTGGTGCAAAGGAATACGGCGGCAGTGCCACATGTCCGAGTTCGCGCTGATGCAGAGCCCATAAATTACACTTGAGTGTTCGCCCTTCTACCCCCGGTCTTGGCTCTTGTGCTTGAATTTAGTTGGAGCTTTGTTTTACCCTTTTAGGGAAATGAAAAAATTATCGAAATATTGTTCTTTATTAATAGCACTGGCGTGTGGCTCTGATGAGGTTTGGAGTGTGCGTTTCTTTAGAAGGTGTAGGGAGAAGGGTAGAAATGCGATGTCTCCTCCGACTTCGGCAGTGCAGCTGACTTTAATGGCAGTGGCACATCAGTCTGCGTGGCGATAGTTTTGTCTTTATGGTCCTTAGAAATGCCTTTCTGAATGAAAATGTGAAAGACAGCAGGCAGAGTGAGGGAGTTGGGTGAAAATCATGGCAAAATTATAAGATCCGCAGTTTAGTGCTTCTCTTTTTCTTGCCCCCTGTTTTGCCTCTGGAATTCTATTGTTCTTGATGTTTTAAGCTTTTTTCTGCTTGGATAAGTGGGGAAAGGTGTGGATTCCGCAATGCATGTTGTCATTGATTTACAGTTTGCTTTTCTAAAACTGTTCTGGTAACAGCTGGTTTGCAACCTTGAGAGAATGAGAACACACAGCAGCGTTACAAAGGAGGCTGGAATTCATTAGACTCCTTCACTCTCAAGCTCTGATTCTGCAAATACTTAAGCATATATGGTTTCATATGCCTGAGTTACCCTCCAAATTCCATGTGATTACCGCTTAATATCAAACCTGTTTACAGTATCAGGGCCACAGAACAGTCTCACCAAATCTGGTTGAAATCAGACTATTTTTGGGTTTTTGTCTGTAATGAAAAGTTTATTTAGCCATTTATGTTTCTTGGGAAAATGTTCTTACTGAGATAAATGACTGCTTCAAAAGACTTTGGCATCCGTCCTGTAAAACCTAGACAGAGATTTGTCAGAGAGTATGAAAATACTCCATGGTGCATTTGCAGTGTGTTAAGTATGGCATAAACTACAGGCAAAGCCATAGTCTCTGAATATGTAAACAAAACTACAAGTTGTCCTTCTCTATTTTGTCTATCTTGTGTAGTATGAGGTGAAAAAGAGTATGGGAGTTATCTCTTCTCCTTTACCCAAATGTGAATGACTGAAATAAATTTTATCTGTAGTTTAATAAGGGAATAGTTGTCAGACACGTATTTACATCTCTAAATCCATTAAATATATGATGTCCCAGTGAAAAGGATTGTATTTTTGCCTGAAAGATTAGTCTTGGACAATGAAATAATTTTTCGTTAGTGCAGTATTTCAAAATTCTCGGTACACCTTTAATGAAAGTCTGTGTGGTAGGTACCAAAAGTGACTGTGTGGCAAGTTTATTTTGGCTGCATGAAAATGAGCCTTATTCACTCTTTTTTGGAGGTATGCTAGGACTAACATTCTGTTTCCTTTCATGTATAAATTAAACCATTATGGAATCCATAGGGTAAATACAAATTCTTAGGGCTGAATCAAATCATTGGCCTCACACAGTGAGAACTGAAAATACAAAAGCTTTGTGCCTTTCCAGACTCACTTCTGTAAACCTAGGCATGTGAATGGCTTCAGCCATGTAAGTAATTCAGGTACAAATTGATGGAACTCATCACTAGAATTCTAATATTCATATGCTTAGGTTTTTGAAGAACAATATCCCTGAGAGGGAATTTATACATGATTTTACAGAGTTTTAACTTACGCTAGTTTAAACCTGCACTTGCATATGATCCTCAGTATTCTAATCCATCACAGATTTACTACAGTCTGTGCTGCTACTTGTTGAATTTATTAAAAGAAATCTGGATATTTGTAATATTTTTCTATCAGTGGTTGGTGTCATTTGTGTATTAAGAGTACAGGGCCATGAACAGGAGTGTGTTTTATGCAGTTGTGAGGATTGGTGTTCACAGTACAGTCCTGCACTGAATTTAGTGTGAGCTTAAAGGAATGCTGAAGTAGAAGCTAATGGAAAATGCATAGACTGTTTTGAGAAAATAGGTTATAAAAAGAAAGATTTCTGGAGTTGAAATTTGATATTCTTTATGCAAAACTATTATATGATTATTTAATATCAACAGGTGATAAAGTGGCAATGCTTCATAGCACACTAAGTATATGCAGGATTTTATATTCTAAATCAAGGCAAAAAGGACTTTTTAAGATAGTAATCCCTAGTTTTTCTGATGGATTAGGCAATATGCTATGTGCAAGCATGAATTTATTTTGAGAACTCGATTGTGACTTCATGCACTTGACTTTGAAATTCAGACTTAAAATTTGATAGGTGTTGATCTGGGATGTCCACGTATCTTCCTTATGTATAATGAAAAATGAAATTAAACTTCAACAGTGACAGCTGAAGCCCGAAGGAATTTACTAAAGCAGGAGCAGAACGGGATTGTGACTTGAGTTAGGACTGGTAAATTCCTTGAAAACTCAAAAAAAAACGAGGCAGGGAGGAAGGAAGTGCCAGGAGTGGAAATTTGCCAGGCCTCCTTTGATCAGGAGTATTTGAAATAACTGTTGGATATTTTGGTCTGTATACAGTAGGTCTGCTTCTTCCCTGTGAGAAGAGCTTTTGTGTTACTGTACTGAGTATTTTTAAAGCTGGTTTACCTGTCTGCTGGGAACACTTGCCTAATGTACAGCAGTGTAATGTCATATGTTATGCTGCTTTGCATAATACTATTGATAATTCAGTTATCTTCAGGTTGCTTTTGGTAATAAGGACCTGTGTGTTCAGCTGTATGCTTGCATCCTGATAAAGTTTGACTTGTATTCTGAATATGAATTTTAAACAACAGTAAAATATTTACATTGGATTGCCCACTTACTGTTCTGTACTGTTATATATAAAAGGGAAAATAAGCTATTATGTTAATGGACCTGGGAAGAAAAAAAAAAGAATTAACATAGTTTCTTAATGTAATGATAGTATCTTAACATATTGCTCTCATATCACCCGAAAATGCTTTTTGTACTTCAGCTCAGGGTTCTGTTTGCATTCCCATATGATGGCAATTTCACTGAAGCCCCTTGAAGACAGACTGATTGGGATAATAAGGAGTGTGCTAGATTTTTTTTCCCCCATCTATGGTCTAACTAAGGTTTTAAAAATGAAAGCCATGATTTATACAACTTTGAGAGCTTATCCCACTGTCATGAAAGGTGAAGAAGAATCACAGGTGAAGTACAGATAACTCTTGGTATTGCTCAGGGTCAAGTTTGATTGGATGACCAATGCAATGAACATTCTGTACTTCTTTTTGTGCCAGAGCAGCCTTGCTCAGTTATTCTATTCTATTCTATTCTTGCAGAACAGGGCAGGTTCACTTAGAGCCCGTCTCGTTTTTGGCAGGTGTCTTTTTGTTTGATCAAGTCTTGCATTTAGTGAAATTTAGATCTGATAAACTGGAGATCTGTCTAAACAACGCAGCAGGTTTTCAGTGGTTTTCATTCATGGATCTGCTACTGTTTGCTTTTCCTTCATGGTGGATTGTAACACACTGTTGTATCACACTGCCGTGAGTTTGACAAATGCTGTGTCTGTGTAAGTTAAATAAGAAGTGAATCCTAGGCATGGCTTTATGCAGTTCTTTTGAAAGTTTTATGAGTTGTGCAAACAAGAAGTACTTCTAACTGTTGAAGTGGAATTGTTAAGAACAAGAGACAGATAAACATAAACAGAAATGTTTATTCCAATGGTAATGAGCACAAAGTGGACATTAAACTGGTAGTAGAGCTAGACAGCCATATAGGAGCTATGTTAACTTACCTGCAGATGTTTGCTCCTTGAGGACTTGCATTTAGGGCACCAGAGTTAATGCGAGTTCAGTATTTGTACAGATATCTGTTGCTATGGCAGTCAGAGACAAACTTGCAATATGGTCTGTAAGAAAACTAATACACAATTGCACTGATTGAAATCTTATAGGTGGTGACAGTGGATTGGATGGGTTAGGAGGACCAGGAGTTCAACTTGGAAGCCCTGACAAGAAAAAGCGCAAAGCAAATACACAGGTAAATTCTCTTTGCTTCTTTTGATTTCTTAATAAATAGTGCAGTTAAATGTTGTTTGCTGCTATGACTATCTCATATTGTTCAGAATATCAGTCTGTTGTCACAAATAGCAACTATGTACAAAACATTTTAGTTTTACTGTGAAGTAGAAATCTTCCTAATAGTAGTTACTTGCACTGAAGTTATTTTAGTCTCTGTAGCTTGCCAAAGATCTGTACAGAGAGGAGCATAGTGAGACTGCAACAACTTGGGTTTTTACCATATGAATTTGATTCTGAGATAGATTTTTTTAATGACTTTGTAGCCATTGGTAGAAATCTGTACAGCATGAGTAGTTGCCATGAGACTACTTCTCTCCTTACTTTCATTCCTGTACATGTAGGTTTGTGGGCTAATGAATCAGAATAGTTTGTTGATGCTTTGACCAAAATCTCGGCATACTCCCCAAGTGATTTTCAAGCAAAAGCTGTGAGGCAGGTACAGCTACTTTCCATTGAATCCCTGCAATTTGACATTTCTATGCCTTTTTTCTTTCTGGAAAAGAAAGCCTGAATAGAAAACATCTTCAGCAATTGGGTATCTCTTGTGCAGAATTTTCTGTTGTGTGGTTGTTCAGCTTTGAGTGAGAGCATCTGTTAATTTGGTACTGCCCAGTGAGAGTAATTTACTTATGTAGATCAAACAATGACTTTCTGTTAGGCCTACCCAGAGTCCATTGAGATGAGGATCTGTTTTCTTAATTTTTGTTTTGTTTTAATGTAGTCATGGTGAAACCTGCTCTGAGAAATATTCAGTTACTTTAAAAGGTTTCAGACTTCTTTCTTGGTAGAGCTTGCTTTGTGTTCTGGAATGGTAATAACTGTACAGGGCATGCATACTAGCTTCTGTTCTTTTCTTACCACGTTCAAAATTTGGAGTGCAGCAAACTTTTTTTTGTTTTGGAAATAAATGTTCACAGTTAATTTATGAGGAAATACTTTCTGTGAGCATAGTTAGTGTGAGGGTGAATGCAGTAGATGTTCCCTACAGGCTGGTCTAGAATGAATTTTAATTGTAAAGCCACTCTGGCGACATTTTAACAGCTTCTAGGCTCTGTTAAACACTTGATTATGCTCTGTAACCAGAGCATAATCCTTGTATTTTATACTCACTGACTTTGCTTTGCAGACTGTCCACAATCACTGAATGCTCCTGGATTGTCACAATCACTGGATACCTCTGTTTGGTATAGAAAGATACAGAATGTAGCATATTCTACAGAATATAGAAAATACCAATCTGCTGACTCCTATGTTCTATATGCCTTTTGGGGGGTTATAGTAACATTAGGTTTATATCCTTGTAGAAATAGCGTGTCTTAAGAGATGTATGTATTCAGTTACATGAGCCCAAAATGAAACTAAGGAAATGCTTCAAATCTGCTCTTCAGCATTTGGAAATATTTTGTGCATGTGTTCGTGACACTTGGCTTTCTGTATTGTTGCTTGTCTTTTGTAAAAGATTAAGAAATAGAAGTTACATATCAAGTAGTATTTTCAGAAGCATGGTTGTGCAACTACAACATTTTTAAAACATTGAGACTACTATAAATCACCATGTTCTCTGGAGCCCAAACTCCTCTCTTGCCTCTGTACTGAAATTTCAGACAGCCTGGCAGGGTACAGTGGGTGAGTTTTACACAACAGCTGAACAGTTCTTTCAGCAGTAGTATTGCTTATCCAGGCAGGACCTTTGGGGTTGGTCTGCCTTGAAGGGAGATACTAAAACTAATGTAAATGTTGTATTTAAAATATTTGTAGGGATCATCATTTCCTCCTCCATCTGAATATGCTCCACCGCCGAATCCAAGCTCTGACCACCTTGTAGCTGCAAATCCATTTGATGACAACTATAATACTGTGTCTTATAAACCACTTCCTTCAGGAAATCCATACTTTAGTAATCCTGGTTATCCTGGCTTTGGAGGCTATAACACTTTCAGAATGCCACCTCATATGCTGCCCAGAGTGTCCTCACCATATGGTGGTTCTTACTCCCTCAGAAACCAACCACATCCTCTTCCTCAAAACCCTGTGGGCATGGGTTTTAGTCGGCCCCACTCTTTCAGCTTTGGTCCACATGATAACCCAGGTTTTGGGAATCAACCACCTTATAGTAGTGGTCAGATAAATCAGAATGTCAGTATGCCTGCTCAGCATTTCAGGCCAAATCCCGGGGAGAACTTTGGCCATTCTGGTCAGATACCTCACCCTGATGTGCCATCTAATTTTGGTCCTGGAAACAATCCAAATTTTCCGAATTCTCAGCTAGAGTCAAACCATTCTTTTGTTCCTCCACCAAACACATACAACCAGACAAAATCATCGGCACAAAAGCAAGACTTTAGTCAAGGTGCAAGCAAAGCATCCAGCCAGAACACTGCTGCTCATCAGCATCATCACAGGACAGAGGACATTGTGAGTCAAGGTAACAGTGACCTAAAAAATGTTACTCGAAACAATGTGGTAAATCAGGATAATAGCCATTCTAGTAGTGCTGATAACACCAGTGCTGGCCATTCAAATGGGACTCAGAGTAAGCCCCGCCAGCCTCGAGGAACTGCTGAAGGATGCAACTCTGAAAAGAGCAGCAAAACACCTCTTCATCCCAGCCGTCATGGTCACTCGTCCTCTGAACCTGTCTATCCTTGTGGAATTTGTACACATGAAGTTAATGATGACCAGGATGCCATCCTGTGTGAAGCCTCTTGTCAAAAATGGTTTCATCGCATCTGTACAGGCATGACAGAGTCAGCTTATGGCCTTCTCACAGCAGAAGCCTCGGCAGTTTGGGGTTGTGATACTTGCATGGCTGACAAGGATGTGCAGTTAATGCGTACGAGAGAGACTGCAGGACCACCTGCTCTGAACACAGAAGGCTGACAACCTGAATTGGGGGTAGTGGTTGAAATACTTTCTATGAAGTTTTGGTCACAAATTGGGTACTTCACTTTCTGCAGACAATCAGTTGTGTTTGATTGCTGTCATCTTTTTTCCCTGAGCTGTTTTCATTCATAAACTTCCATCTCAGCTTCTGTACTATTAGTTTTACGTATGCAAATGTTTTACAGGATGGAATATTTTTTTGTTTCTGATTAAACCGTAACTGACAGTTGATCAGAAGTAGGATGTGCATTGACAATTTTATTGAAGGAAAAAATGTGCCTGTATGAATAGCCCTAATTTGCTAGTATTAATGTGTTAATTAACACTAACATTTAGTGCTCAGTTTAAATGGTACTATGTTTGCAAGTACTCTTTTTTTTTTTGGCATGAATGTCTGTTACTGATGTTCTTGCTAGCCTTTCTTTGAATATAGTGGAGATGACATGGAGGAATGCGTAGTACTAATAGTTGTTATTTTGGGGTAAATACTGAGAATTTTGTATGTGCTTTTTCCTATTTTTGAAGTGAGCATTAATGTGCTATTGAAAAATTGATGAATTCATACTTAACACAATGAAACCCGCTAACTCTTACACATTTCTATTTCCTTGAAAAGGCAATAATATCTTTTGACTTCTCAGCAAATACTTGATGAAGGTTCTTGATGGGTCTTGCAGGATCTGGAAATACAATTAAATTGGAAGAAGAACACATCAAGTTTATGAAGTCCAGTGCTTTAAATCTAGAGAATGCCAAAACTAGAGTTGCATATGTAACCTTAATTCATTTATCTTGAGCACATACACTCAGAGACTGTATCCTAATGTGTCATGGCTGTGCAGTCATGCATATCTCTCTCTCATCCTTTCTCACTGATGGTTCCAGTCTCCTGCCTCAGTGCTGCCTAAGAATTGTGAATGAACTAGTGCATGGAAAATCCTGCCTGTCTTCTAGGGCTTTCAGCTAGAGCCTGCTCTGTCATCCTGAGCTTACACAGTCCACTTGGCATGAAGGAGGGTGCAAGGCAGTGCAGTGTGCTCTGCACAGGCTCTGAGTTGCACGATAACTTGGCCAGAAAAGTCTTAAAACTAAATTCCCACCACTGTCTCAGCCAGTCTCACGGTGAGGGTTTGGGAAATCTAGGGTGGAGAAAAAGATACAGGTTTTGGCTCAGGTGAGTTTAGCTCACATCAGGAGTAAGCAGAAGTTCAGCTTCTTTGCTAAACCTGATATCCTACTGGCAAATATGAATGGCACTAGAGCTTCATGTGTGATGCTAAGAATTCTATTTTAATATGGGTAATTTGATCTTATTCTCGATGTCAAAAATAACTCCCCTTCTGTTTTAAATGTGTGGCAATGTCTGGCCTTGAACAGTTCAGCCTTAGTTGCATATGCACCTGAAAAGTGTTCCTTTGGAGAGGAGTGTTGTTTTGACTTAATAAAAGGAGGCACTGTAATAACAGACTCTGCTTGTAATATGCACCGTTGTGCTGGAAACTTAAACAGCAGTTAAATCATATGTCAAGCTTACAGGTGCTAGTCACATTCTTTAATGTGATGGACTTTGCAGGTGTGTGAGGATGAGTGATGTAGGAGTTTATACAGAATACAGTCATCTAAATAAAGAGGTAGTATTTATGATAAACTATGCTAATGAGTGAAAAGTATGGTCTGTTCTGCTAGTTCACCATCATGTTTGATTTTAAATGGACTCTGCTGTGGTACATTCCTGGAAAATACTGTGCACATCTACATGACTGTTCTTGTTTTATTTTAAAAGTGAAAAGTTTTACTGGATAAGTGCAGTATTGCCCCTTTTTTTGTCTTGCCTCTCATCAGGAAAAAGAAAATGTCTAAAATGTAAATAACATATTTCATATCTTGAGGATTGCCTATATGGAGAGGTAAAGAAAGTGTAAGGCAGATCAAGGGCTTCTGTTTTCATTGTTAGTTTCTTTAATTTAGTTCAGAAACTGGACATAAACTGGTTTTGTTAGATGTGTGATATTTAAAAACAGACAACAAAAAGAGCCAACCAAGCAACAACTTCTGTTACATTTATTCTTCAGTAGTTTTCCCTAATGACTGACAGACTGTTAGAATTTGCTTTTGGTACCTAAAGTAGCAATTAAACCAAACCTTGTTTAGATAGGTTTGTTCCTCTGGGAATCAGTTAATCTCTGCAACAGTTTGTGCTGGGAACGTAGTGGAGCTGGTTCACACCTACAGCAACATAAATGAAAGAAGAAAATTTGCTCAGTGAAAATTCAACAAAAGCTCCAATGATGATATTGTTACTTTTTTACTCCTGCACCCCATGCCTGTTGTGAGAAGATTTTTGAGGCATTTGTTCTCAGAAATTCAGTTAATGGTTTAACCTTTTGGAGCAGACATTGTATTTAAAATAGCCATGTATTTCTTAATCTCTTCCTTGACCCTACATGATGTTAGGCAAGTATTTTATAGACTAGCTGTCAAGACATTAGTATTTAAATATAGTGTTCTTAAAAACTTAAAATCAACTGGAACATCATTTCATAAGGCCTTAAATTGTGTATTTTGTGAACTGTGAAACTTATTCTAACAATTTCTTTCATTTTTTCTAAGCTGGTACTATGTTGGGTTTGTAACCCAGTAAATTTTCTGCGTTTATTAGCCTGCAAGTTCAAGACATTAGCAAATGTCAATTATATGAAATAAAAACAAATGGACAACGAAACCCAAACTTGTTAGCACACTGATCATAGAGATATGACTGGTGAAGATCTCCAGGAGTCATCCAGCTGATATGCCTGCCCTACTGATCCACTCTTGGCATACTTGAACTCTTTATCTACACAGCGGGTTATATTTTGTTTTTCTCTGCATGTATTGATTAGTAGTAGTTCAAGAATGCACAGGAAAAACAGCAGTCATGTTTAATTAGTAAGGTACTAGGAAAATGTCAGCTGATTAGAATTAGAAGTTAGTTATAGAAGGGGGGGAGGGTTGCCTAGAGTAGGTGAGGGGTTTTTTAATACTCTACATGAAAAAATTTGTATTGAACCATCATGCGCTTCTTTCATTATTAGTGACTTAGACTGTACTGGTGCTGCACACCAAAAATATTGCAAAGATTATGTAAGTCTTGCAAACCTTAACATTTTTATGGGAAATGCCTGTGTCCTTTTTAAATAGTTCCTTGTCATGGTCAGAATACAGCCTATATTGCCCCAAATATTTTTGTTCTGTTTTTGGGTTTTTTTGGTGGTGGTGTTTGTGTTTTTTTTTTTATTTA
>WEIV01014380.1:133621-148666 GCA_013390005.1 Calyptomena viridis | reverse complement strand
TTTTTATTTATTTGTTTTGTTTTGTTTTTTTTCCCCCTAGGCTGAAATAAATAGGTATAAACTAGATTTCACTGTCCTTAATACTTAGGGTTCTTTGCCAATGACCACTTTTAAATGAGAAAACATGTAATTTTCTCTTTAAAACATTCGTTCTATTGGTGTCAGGGTAAGTGATGGTGCTGTATATAGGCTGGAGGGCAGATACCAAAAAATCCTGTTTCTTGCTGTTCTACTGATCCCTTCTACAGCTTGAGACAAGCATGTTGACTGTGCCTCTGTCTCTTCTTTCAGAAGATCTAACTAATGCTTATTTCCCAAGGTTGTTTAGCAGCCTAGTCATTATTTGAGATCTTCACATGCAAGAAACTAGAGAAAAGTAATGGAGTTTGCTCTACTTAAAACGAAAATATAATTTTGGGGGCTGCTCAAAGAAGATTATACTTTGTGACCTCTGAAGTTTTTAATCTGAGAAACAGTTTTGTAATCACATTTTTAGGCTTAATTTCAAGCATGTGAGAATTAATGAAGTCAATGGAAAACTGCATGCACACAGTCAAGAATGTTTGAAAGTGTTTGCAGTTTGGGGCCTGTGATATTTGCAAATTAAATGCTTTTATGGTTTGAGATTTTTACAAAATCAGTGGTGTTCAAATGTAGCACCTTTTTAACATTTGTCTTATTCCAACTTAATACAATAACACATTATCTGCATTAAGTATATCCCTTTCATTTTATAAGTAAACATTGCCTGGCAGTAAAAGTATTGGTGTAACATTTTTTAAAAAGGAAGTCATGCTTCTTATCATGTTGTATGTGACTTAAATGACTGTTTCATATTAAAACTAATCTTTCCTTATGTACTGCTTAAATATACCTGTTTTGGGATATCAGTTCAGTACTTTTTATACAATCTTGAATGTGTTCCACATTGGTGACATGTATTTTTGCAACAACTTTTTTGTTTTGATTTTAAATTAGAGCATGTCTGATGTAATACATGCATTAGTGCTGTGGTGTGTGGCAAAGTTAATGTATGTAATTCAAATTGGAAAAGTTTCCAGACTTTGTCCAACATTAACCCTGTGGCCAGGGATTAAATTACTATGTAATACAAATTATTTCATACCATGATGTGTTTTAAGCTACTCTATGAAGTATGTGAAACATTATTGTTTATGGATTGGTAGCTGGTGTGGTATCTTGCATAGAATGAGGTATGATAGATGGTAGCAACTCATGATAATTAAAACTGAATACCTTTCAGAACACGCAGCACTGATGTGCATTGTCATCTTGTTGCCATAACTGTTAGTATGAATTTCTCAATATTATCCATTGGCAAATGGATGAACATTTGGTAATCAGCTCATGGGTGTGAAAATTCTATTCTAACACTCTTTACTTGGTTTACAAAACATAGAATTTTTTAATGCAGGAAGATGTAGAACTGGATGTATTTTGAAGTTATTCTGCAATTGCAAAGTTTTGTCTGAAGCTTTCTATATTAGAATAGACTCTTCCTTAAAATTGGAAACTAAGTGTACTTAGCAGATCTCTTTAAGGCAATATAACTATCCTACACTACATCTTGAGTTATGCACATTCACTTCTTTATATGGAACTCCTCTGATTTCTTGTTTTATATATATAAAAAAGGGTCATGTGAGTGGCCTAGTGTTGTGTGTCATCAGTTCTGAAGTAATTAATTCTGAATGGTGTTCAGCTCCTTACAGGTGCTGCCTATAACTTAAAGTATTCAGTGTTGCCCTTAGTCTCCTGGTTCAGAAATGGCTTATCCCAATACCATAGGGAATACCTACTTCTGTATTGTTTGCCATACATGATTGAGTTTCCTTTTCACCTTCAAGCAAACTGTCTGTCTCAAAATGATTTTTGATTCAACCTCACCTTTTTACTTAGAGATTTGTGCGCTGTATTTCAGGAATTGCTGTACTGGAGACAGTTTGGGATTGGTGTCCTGAGAGATGTGTCTATTCCTAAACACTCATCCCCTCTACAGGATGCTCTAAAGCTGAACTTCCATATAACTTAAGGAGGGCAAGCTTTTAATATGGTTTTTTTTCTTTTTTTTATAGGTTTTTTTTGGAGAGTGAAAAAATAGGGTTGTTAGGGGTTTTTATTTAAAAGATGGCCTTTCTTCCAAGCTTCTTTCTGTGGCCTTTAGAGTAAACACTGTGTTCTTAGGGCCTCCTGACTTGGAATTTTTTTGCCCACATTCTCCTTCAAGTGTTAAAGTTACAAGTTGAAAAAGGCAAGTTACCAGTCTACTGCCATCCAAACAATGCAAAATGTAAGCTGATTAAGATTGTTGACATTTAATTTTTTTTTTTTTTTTTTGTTGATAATGATGTGACATTTTTACCTTTTAGAAGAACCTATATCAGAATCTGATTCAAGTGTTCTTGGAAAATGTATATGGTAGACTTTGTCCAGCACTGTATGTAACTTTGTTGCTTTCTGTTGTCTGGTTTGTTTCTTTTAAAATAAAGATAATTTTTGCGGGGAAGTTGCCTGTTGATTTTATGAAGATGATGTGATACCTAAACTGACTTTTCTACTGTTCTGCCAGTGAGAGTGCAGTTGGATTAGGTGTAATCCTGCAAGAAACAGGATGAGATCATATTGGTCAGACAGGACCAGGTCTTGGAGAGCTCTGCTGTTCTGTAGAGGTGTTAATCTGAAGTAACTTCAAAGCAGATTAGAAGAGTCTTGCACCTTCAACCCTATTTCTTTCTTGCAGGATGGGAGGGAAGGCTCGAGCACCGTTTGTCTGAACAGACTTTTTTTTCTTTTAATAATTTTCTGCGCTTGGGAAGAGATTATGCAAAGAATTATTTTGTAATTTATAAAATTATTACTATGCTCTTCCTGTTAGTTAAAATGCCAGAATTAACACATACCATATCACTGCCTTACCAATAATTTTTAAAAGCAACTCATATAGGTGGTCCCAAGGCATATTATGCAAAACAGTTTGTTGGAATAAACAGAGTCTCATAAAATGTCCTTATCTTTGTAAAAGATGTGGAGAGATAAGAGAAATGAGAGAAATGAGAATTTAGAAAGGAAGGGAGAAAAATTGTTAATAATTAAAGATAAGAAAATGTAAACTATTTAAAGAATTTACCCCCCCCCCCGTATATAGAAGTCTTTGAAGCCATTAGAATTGAAATTACCCTGGAAAAGATGTATGCATGTATTAGCAACTGAAAGGTCCAGAATATTAGTAGTATCATTAAAGTTTGTCTGGAATATTAATCTCCATCTTTCATAGCACAAGAGATGGGAATTTAGGAGTCAGGTTTTCAATGGAAAAATTGATCTCCTTTTACTACAAAGTTTCATGCACTACAAACTTTTGACTATAAAGTTACTGCCAACAGAAGAACGATCCTGAAGGGGCCTCTCTTGTTAATTCTGCAAGTGTGTCGTGGCAAGAGCACAGTCATTTGTCCAGGTAAGCTTGCAGTGGGGAGCACGTGGGACAGAGGTGGTGTTTCTGCAGATACACATCAATACAAGACTTCTAAGGTTGATCCAAATCTTGCTGAGTCCCTTTTGTATCCTTTGGCAGTTAAACCTGCTACTTCGACTTAAAAATGTATTAACGATATTTACTGTGCCTTCTACAAGCTTTGCATTGGAGATCTAGCTTTTAAGTAAATAAAAAGTTGATGTATTGGAACTGTTTTTTGTAACTTAAGAGAACAAATACTGGTAACCATAACCGTGTCCTGTCTGTAAAGCATGTATGAATGGTATAGTCCTTCTAACAGGAATAAATAATAAGATGCTTCATTTCAGTATATTCTCTATGATTAAACTAAAAATGACACCTGGGTGACCAAGACAGAAGATCAGCATTCAAAAAATGTAAGACTTCTTACTGTCCATGGATGAACTCTCCATAACTGAAGGATCCATTCTGGATGACTACAGATGCCTTCTGGAGTGGTAGGTGATTCTGAGTTACTATTGCATTATAATCATTCTAGCCAATGCTGCTATATATTTTGAATGCTCTTGCAATGGGGAATTTATTTCAATTCTCAGATTCCAGACTGTACAAGCATTCATCCAGATGATACTGGTGTGGGTAAGGATGGAGAATAACCCAGAAATCATATCACTTATGATGTATTTCTTGCTCTGAAATAGTTTTAAATCTTTATAATACCTACTATACAGAGTACTTAAAAATAACCGCTACCATTCGAACATTGCTTTGGAATATAGGTTATAGAACATAATTAAATCTTCATTGATACATATCAGAAATTTTAGCTAATGTGTGCCATGTTAAACTCCATTTTTCTTGGCCATATTTTTAATAAAAAAAAAGGAAAAGGGGAAAACTAGACCTTTTGGTTCTGGATTTTTCCAAACAGCTCCAGGTAATTGTATATTTTTGAGGAAGTTAAACATACCTGAATTTTTATCCAACTGTGTTTGGCTTGTCTTTCAAGCCGCATTCCCCAGAAGCGGTTGCTTTCTATAAGCTAGACTTTATTTTGGCAGATACAGCGTTACTGTTTGTTTGAGGAACGTGGAGCAACAATGTGCAAATTTTTCCTGAGTTTTTGGCAGAGACAGTGCAGCAGACAATATTGCGATGTAATAGCACGGAGCTGCCGGTGTGACCCAGTTATTGTTAGGGGACATCTGGAAGCTTCAGTGCCAGCATTGCCAGCAGGTTGAGGAAGGTGATCCAACCCCTCTGCTGCTCCCATGTGGAATGCTGTGTGCAGTTCTGGGCTCTACAGTGAAAGAGAGACACGGAGCTCCCGGAGGTCCAGTGGAGAGCTACTGACTTGGTCAAGGGTCTGGAGAGTCTCTCGTATGAGGAAAGGCTGAGGGAGCTGGGCCTCTTCAGCCTCAAGAAGAGGCAGCTGAGAGGGGACTTCATCAATGTGTATAAATAGCTAAAGGGAAAGCCAAGCGCTGGAACAGAGTGCCCAGAGAAGCTATGGAGGTATTCCAGAACCGTCTGGATGCAATCCTGTGCCATGTGCTCTGGGATGACCCTTGCTTGAGCAGGGAGGTTGGGTCAGATAAACCACTGTGTTCCCTTATAACCCAACCCGTTCTGTGTATTGCTAAAACAATCCTCAGCTTTTGATAGGTTTTTTTTTTTTTGTTTGGGTGTCGCGTGTGTTTGTTCGTTTGTTTTGTTTTACCAGACATTCTAAACTAATAGCAGTTTATCTCTTTATGGAAATAGCGGATAATAAGGGCCGCATTCCTCCCGCTGTGCCCAGGCGGGAGCGATGGAGGCCGGGCCGTGCCTCACGCCCGGGGACTACATGTCCCGGCGTGCCTCAGGCGCGGGGCAGCGCTCCCGGGGCGATGCCGGTGTGGCTGCGGGAGCACCGCTGGCACCAGACCCTCAGCACCGTGTACCTCTCGCTGCCCCTGCCCGGCGCCCGGGTCACCGCCGCCAACATCTTCTGCACCGAGCGGTACCTGAAGGTGCGCGGCCGCGCCCCGCTCGCCTCACGGGCCTTGTGTCGCTGCCCCGGCCTTACTTCATAACCCTGCTAAAGGGCACAGCGCCGTGCACCATGGCAACGCTCTCAAGTTTATAATCTTTTGTCTTCTGTAATGTTTTATAATCTCCCTCTCTGTCCTGCAGGCTGTTAAATGCCCATCCCGTGACAGATAATGGCTTTACTGCTGCTCGTTATCTTGTCTAATACTTTTGCTACTCAACAGGTGCCACCTGCCTTGGCTCTCATAAATGGACTGAATTATACACGTCTGCTTGTACTGTGACTAATAATTCTAAATTTGAGGTCCACGGCTTCTGTTGCAGTGCTGAAGAACTAACTCTTTCAATCTCTTTATTAAAGTGTGTAAACTTGTGACGACCCACCCTTAAGGGGAAGGAAACACCTTCTCTGGGCCTCTACAAATCTGGATACAAAGCACATTAGTTCTGTCAATAGAATTGTTTCTTGATACTTACTGTGTGCTTCTACTGAACGTTTTGAATATGTGAGAGTGAATTAAAAATTGTGAATATCAGTGCAAATTATATTTTTACAGGTGAGCATCCCTCCCTTTTTATTTGAAGCCATTTTATATGCTCCTATTGATGACACAAGTAGCACAGCAAAGATCAGAAATGGAAACATTTTCTTCACTTTGTATAAAAAGGAACCGGCCATGTGGGATTCTCTAACCCTAGAAAACAGTAAGTGCTCTGCTCTGGAAATTAGCTTTCCTGTAATAAACCCATACTGTGCCAACACTTGATGAATTGTAATGAGCAATGTGAAATTTCTGCTGATAGATATCTACTCAGTTAAACTTTGTTGTTCATTACTAAAAATAGAAAATATGTGAGAACAAAGAACATCTGCTGTTTCTGGAGCATTTGAAACAAAGCAGTGTTTCTTGTAGAACTTACATTTTTTGTGTAAGCAAATCTTAATTTTTCTTTTTTTAGAGATGGGCTTGATAGACTCTGCTTTGTGGAATTGGAACCATGTTGCATTTTCCCAGACAAAGTAGCAGAAGGAATCCTGTTTTTATGAATATGATACATACCCATAGAACTCCAGGTCTAAATTACTAAAATGGTTTTCTTTTTTTTTTTTTTTTTAAGCTGACAAGGAGAAACTGCAATATATAAGAGAAAATGCTGTTCTAAAAGCCCAAGAAAAGGCAAAAGAAGAGACAGAAGCAAAAAAAGCTACAAAACAGGAACACAAAAAATATGCTTTGGAGGCCACAATGAAGGTAGGTAGGTTTAGAAGGAGTGCTACAAGACACATACTAACTACTCTGGCAGCTGCTTGGCTAAATGTACTTTAAAATGTAAGAAAAGTACTCATTTTTATTATAGTGGTGATAAAACTTGTTATTTCTTTGTACTTAAAATATATTTACTACCAAATATGAAAATGAGACAGCAAAAGTATTTAGAAGTTGGCATTTTCCATTAGTAATACCAGTGAAAGTTTTTGGTGAGGAGCTCAGATTTTTGTCAGTTGAAAGGAAAGTACAGGCATGTGGAAAAACTGTATTCTTTTGTGGTCTTTGCATTAGTGCAGGTGTGTAGTCATTTAGCCCTGTCAAAAATACTGATTTAAAAAACCTATTTATTCATTGTCATACTTTGTCAGACTCACTGTTCATTGTCTTTTGTGTATCTTTGTTATTCCGCTTTTTATGTGTATTTTAGGATATGTTATTCAGAATTTTTATATATGTAAAAAATCTGGTATGCAATGAAATTTTAAGATTGCATATGCAATTTGGACCAAAATGATCTGCAGGTTAGTGACAGTCTTAGTAGCAGCGTTGTACCTACTCTTCCTATGTAATAATCTCAAAGAGGAGCAATAAGAAACAATATGTTAAAATGATTACATATATTTTATATTTCTTTGTACTTCAGAGTTTTGGAAGATGGCTGGGATTTTCACTGTTTACAAGTAAAACCTATTTCTGAACATTTCTAGATCATATCCTAGGAACGTTAGTAAAATAGTTAAAAGGTGATACTTGTGAAGGCAAATCAGAAATATTTACTCTCCCAGTTGTTTTTAAGCACCTTAATTAACTTTGTATGGTCACATTAGTGGATTGGATATGAAGCTGGAAAAAGAATGGTAACTCAGTCATCTTAGTATTATCAGATGTTGTGTTACTCATGGGTTTTTTGTTCAAACAGCTGGAAGAGGCAGAAAGAAAAAGAATTGAAGATCTGAAAGAAAAGGAGCGGCAGAGGGTCACAAAAGAGCTGGAGCTATGGAAAAACCAGCAAAAAGATGCTGATAAACACAAAAGCATACAAAAAGAGGGTGAATTACATCAAGAAATATGGCAATTAAAAGAGAGGAAAAATGAAAAAATGAACCAAACTAGGATTCCTAATGAAGGAACTCCTAAGACCAGACTCAAACCCACAAAAGGTTGTACTACTGAACTGTACTTTATAATACTTTCAACTGTGGGTATAACTTTATTCCTAGATGTTTCTAATTCATCATTTATCTTTGTCTCCACTATACTGAACCAGTTTGTTTAGTTTGAAGTTATTTTAAAGTATTTTCAGGCAATTTGTTGAGCTAAAACATGTGAGTTCTTAGCTCTTGTTTAATGTTTTGGAAATACAAGAGCAGGTTTTGTTCTAAGCTTTAGAAAGATAAACCAAAAAGCCTTTCTGACAGTGTAATGCAGACTTTCTGGGGGTGGAGTTCATGTTACCCAAAATTACCTAACTGCTGGATTTCATAGAAATACAGAGTTTCCTTTTGCTCTCTCTATCTCATGTCTTTGCCCCATGGAGAGCCTATTCCAGAAACTAAGATAACAGAAAAGATTTCATTTCTTGTTTCTTTGCTTTGATAGGTTAGTTTTAGTCCTTGTGGTTGCTATGTCAGAGCATCATATAAGTGGCAGAGATAGAGCTTTAAGAGGAGTTTAAGTTCATTTGAGACAGAAGCTGTGTCATTCCATTGGTTTACTGGCTACATTATGAAAAAATACTGTTTGAACCTTCCCTTCAAAAGAACAAGTCTAAACCTTTCTCAAGCTATTAGAGGTTTAATTCTAATGTGCCACATTTCTAAATCAGGTGTACTTTGGACTTTGGTAGAAAACCAGAAAACTCTTTTTTGCTTCATTTGGAGTTTCCAGTACTCCAATTCTTTTCATAGGTCATGGTTCCTGTAGTATGTTTGCACAGAATTTAAAGGAAGAACAGTTACCAGCTCCTCGATCTGCTGCTACAATTAAAGTCAACTTTACACCACGAGCTTTTCCTACAGCTCTGAGAGAATCTCGTGTCCCAGAAGAGGAGGAGGTAAGGTGGGGAATTATTTATGTGTATTCAGGAAGTTGGCAAAACTGGTACCAGTGCCAAGGAATGTTACCTGTGCAATATCCCTATCTTCCAAGGAAGGCAGCCTTATTTAAAGTAAGATATAAAAAAAAAAATTTATATAAAAATTATTTTCACCATGTGATAGTGCAGATTAATAAATAGCATGTTCCTTTTTTGGGAGAGGAGAAAAAAGGCAGCAACTTTAATTCCTTGAAGTACAAAATTTGTAGTGACTTTACTCTTACAATTAAGGCTCTTTAAGCTCTTTCTTAAAAAGAAGCTCACAGTTAGCTCTTTTGAGCTCAATTGAATGAATACAAAGTAATTTTGGAAGATTAAAAACAAACAAATAAACCAAAATGTATTAGTGATGCAGTAACCTGACTTTTCATGGTAATAAAATACTTGGAAAACTTTGAAGCTTTTCATATCTGACATTATTAAATATTTTTCTCTGTCCAAAATGTGCGGCAAATAAAATTCTTTTGATAGGAGTGAGTGAAGAGATGAAAATAAAATCCTTTTTTGGATTTGAATTTTTCCTTCAGCAATAATACTTGTACATTTTGTGCTTACAGTGGCTACATAAACAAGCAGAAGCTCGAAGAACAATAAGTGCTGATTTGTCTGAGCTGGAAGATTTAAAAGAAGAGGAGAAGAATCCAGACTGGCTAAAGGACAAAGGAAAGTAAGTTAGATTCCACTTGAAAATGTATTAATGAATGATATAGTTATAATGGTGTCTACTGTTTAGTTTTGATATTTTCTGTTTATCCTAAACAGAGATGGTGAATGTCTATAGAGTAGTCATAGAAGTCATAATAGATATTTTATTGACGGTTTATGGAGTTTGAATCTGATAAAGTCATGAGATGCAATTGCTGAAGCCCATGATGAATAAAATCAGTGCAAACACATCATGCATAATCCTGAGGACAGCTGAGGCAGTGCAGTATTACACCTAAGTGGATTTCCTTTCATTTATTCTTTTTAGTGAGACATGAAACATCTGTCTGAAACAAACTTTAGGAGTTTGATAAAAATACTTGTTTATTTATATAGCTGTGTTATACAGAAAGATTTGATTAGGCAATCAGAATTAGGGATACAAAGCTTTCAAAATTAGTCCTGTGTCTGCATAAATGTGTCCACCTCTTACAATTCTTCACTGCTTGTAAGCAGTGCCTGTTTCTGTTGTGTGTCTATAAGCCGTATTGCCAGCATCAGGTTGGACTGCACTTCAGCTATGTTGTTCTCAGAAAAGACTATAAATGGGCATTTCCAAGGAAAAGACGCTAAAACATCAGATTTTTGAAAATGAATTGTTAATAATAAGTAGGTGTTTATTTTGTATTTTACCACCTTCTCTAAAGTGCATGTTTCACTTTCTGTTTAACACTCAGCAAAATGTTTGCAGTGGGAAACTACCTTGCGGCCGTGAGCGCGTACAGCCTGGCACTGAGGCTCAACAAGGAGCTTCCTCTGCTCTACCTGAACCGTGCTGCTTGCCACCTTAAACTGAGGAATTTACATAAGGCTATCGAAGATTCCTCCAAGGTATAAGAAATACAGGATCTCAGACTGGCATCTTATACGCCATTGTGATTTATAACTGTGATGTTTCTGGTTTAAGTGGATTTGTAAATATATACGAGTGCAATTCAAAATGTTAAAGTTCAAAATTGATACAATGAAGCGATGCTGAAATATTAAAATTTGATAGCGATCAGTTAACTTTCAGAAATTTAAAACAGAGCAACAAATCAAAAATCCCTAAACCATGCTTCCACACATTTGGGACAAATGGCCATGTGTTGACTAGCACATGTTTCTTTACAGATAAAAATGTTGTAGCAATCTATACACTTAGAAAACGCCACAGTTTGGAGCAGAAAGAAGCCCCAAAACAAAATATACACAGATACCTTTTCTGTTTTGTTGTTGTGTGCTTCATTTGGTTTGAAAGGGGAAAAAAAAGGTGATGATGATGAGCAGGATACCTTAAAAAAGCCCAAATCAACCAGACATTTGTAGAGAAGGGCTGTATCATCTTGATGTTTTAGCAGCCATTATTTGTTCAATGAGAGGAGTGATCTGAAATGGTACCTGATTAATGTGGAGAAAGTTTTTCCAAAATTATTATTTTTTGAACTAATAAGTACCTGAACCTTGATTGTTTTTTGGGTTTTTTTAGTAACTACTAGTTAAACACATGTGCTTTTTAGGGCTGCCTTTGGGTTTTTTTTTAATAGCATGGTATGTAATATAATATCAGGTATGAAAATCGAACACATTATTTGACTGTAATAAACATTTAACACAGTATTTGTCAGTTTTTAGCCATGGCAGTGTAACTGTAGTTAGCAAACTACTAAATCTTAATGACTAGATTCACAAGCCACATAGTTATATTTGAAGAGTTATTTTCTATTTCTATCTGAATAGTTATTATGTCACTGTATAATAATAGTAATTAGGTGAGAGTAGCATGTATAAATTAGAAAAAACCCAGAATTATGGAAAACCTATTTATAAATACTTTGGGTGTTCTCATTTGTAAAGGCTTTAGAACTGTTGACACCACCAGTTCCTGATAATGAGAACGCTCGAGTAAAAGCGTATGTGAGACGTGGAACAGCATTTTGTCAGCTGGAATTATACACTGAAGGTGAGGCCTTGATTTTATGAAAACATGCACATGCATTTATAGTGACACGCAAGTAATTCTGTTTACCTCAATGAGACTGTTCACACCTTTGTTTTCAGGAATGACTTTGAAGAAGCCCTATACAATCTATGTCTCTATTTGTTATGAGCCTTTATACCACATTCCTTAATTATTTTTTTTTTAATTTACTGTCTAATTGCAATTCCACTTGAAAAATCTTGAAAAATTACCTGAATTAACAGCGTTCCTATTGAGTTCTTCAAGAATATCAGGTTAGTTTTGTAAAGCAAATTTACAAGTGAAAGCTGGTAATAGAAATTTAAGAGTATTCAAATTGTTGGTGTTGAAGTACTAAGCTTTGGCCATTCTTTACCTTTTCCTGCCTATGAATCACTTTGTCATTCCTTTACAGCTTCATTTGCACTTACAAACCTTGTGAAAAAGACAGTTAAACAAGATTTTGCTTCCCATACTCATGATTTGCCTTTTCCCCCCCCAGTGTCTAGTATTCAGAGTTCATGTTTTTTTTTCTTATTTTCACAGTTTGATTCTGTCATTTATTTTTTCTCTCTTCTGCAGAACACTTTAGAACACTCCTCTCATGCACACACATATCTGTTGAGGTATATATATGTGAATGAAGAAGCTCTGCTTTCATGTTTTAAACCCTGAAAATTTTATGTAGCAGAATGTTTCCACTGAAATGTTTTGCAAAATAACACGAACAAAATATAAGTTTATTTATTAACAAAAGTTAAACCTAATGTCATTCTGATTTCATCTTCTCAAGAGCAAAAATCAAAATCGGTACTTTTTGCTTATAACTAGGGAGCAGTTACTTCCAGGTAGTTGCTAAAGAGGATGCTCTTGCATTGTTGATTGACATTCTTATTAATGTATCTATTAGGTCTCCAGGATTATGAAGCAGCTCTCAAGATTGATCCTAAAAATAAAAATATAGAAAAAGATGCTGAGAAGATTCGAAACATAATTCAAGGAACAATGCAAGGTTCTTAATGAAAAAAACCCAACTCTGACAGGGATGCCTTTTGAGGACATCAGAAGAAATTTCTCTTCAGTGTGTGTTAACTAGACATTTTTTCTGCTTCACTCAGAACACCTACAGAATTGGTAACAGATTGGATATGAGTTACTATTTTTAGGAAGTATAGTATTATAACAAACATGATTAGATATATTTTACATAATTTTGATCCAAAGTAGTCTTATTTTTGCTTTTTGACAATGTGAAATACTGATTTGAAGAGGTTCTGTTTGTTAAGCATTCCTTCCAAGTTGACCATTTCAACTTGCAGTTTTAGCAGACTTCTGAGTTTTCCACATCAGTCTGCTTCCTAAATACCATTTATGACTCATTTCTGTCTTTATAATAAAACATTTATTATGCAGATATATACCTATATTTTTCTGTGCAAATTTTATACTCCTGAAACAGGGACAAGGTTGCTTCCAGTTGCTTTACTTAGAGCCTTGAGAGGAGTGCTGAGGTGAGTCAGAAATGTCTGGGGTAGGTGCTGTCCCTGTTTTCCTACAGATGCCAACTGCATTGCTAGAAGGGGCTGAAAACACTTTTATAGCAGTTGGAAGGAGAGCTGTGCAGGAGCTTTAGTGCCTCAGTTAAGTGCAATGCTATACTTGCCAAAATATGGCTATTTTATATAATCACTGAGGGGAAGCAAGGTGCTAAGGAGGAGAGACACTGGCAATGGAAGAAAGAAAATGCAAAGAAGCAGGTGCTGGCTGTAAGTTCACAACTTTTTGTTTTGGTTCCAGAGCCTGTTAGAACAATGTGTATAGATCTGCACAGGCTCTTTGTGTTGTAGTGATCTGTTAGAGCTACTCAAGGCAAAGGGAAGCAAATGTGCTTGGTGGCATGGACAGTATTTGCCTGTTTCATCTGATCACATTGGGAGCAAATGGGTGTTAAAGCTGTAACTTCAATTCCTGAGCTGGTGGTGTGTACCCTGTATCTGAGCCAGACACATTGTGTTGGTATTGGTGTCCTGAGATGTCAGAATGTGGAGATTGACTCTTAAAACCAGAAAATACTTCAGTTAAAACAAGTAAACCTTCAGGTCAATGTCTCCTGCACTCCACTGTTTCTAAAAGTTAGAGTTCCACATTTATGACACCAGTTACAAGTTTTATTTATATGTGTTTAGGTCTGATTGAGAGAAGTGTATTATCAAATGGGCTACATCCTTTCTAATACATCTTACTCAACCCATGTTATTCAGTCTTTCAACCAATAGGTCAAAGCATTTCAACTTTGTTAGATGTTTGTGGTCAGAGCAAATATTGCTCAAGATATATATTGAAATATGTGTATGGTGTAGAGTGAGGAACTTAACATTTTGACCTTATTTAGTAAAGTGTGGACTGTGATAATTTTACTTATGATGACTACAGAGGATGGTAAAATTTGGAATTTGCATCAATTTCTGAATTGGCAATAATCTTGAGCATAGAAAATAATATGTGGCAGGAATAACTAGTATGGATAATAAAAATATGAGAATAAGAATATAGTGAGGCTTTGTGGATGACGTATTTTAGTTTTGACTTCTCTTTTTCTAATATATAGAAATATAAAAAATAGAGGGCTAAAGAAACATCTAAATGACTGTACTGTCTCATTCATGTTCACATGAATGAATTTTTATTTTTACTCTTTTTCTCTGTAGGGAGTGGCTTAACATATATGACAAATACTTCTTAGCCTGTTTATAGAAATTGCTCTAGTGCTGTATTGATGCACCGGGTGAGGCATCTCCCTGAGCAAGCAATTTACAACCTGCTGTTCTTGAGGTGCACAGAAATCCTTTTTATTTGTTTTTCAGTCATGTAAGATATGAAGAAAGTGTTTAAGGTGCTTAGATAAACCTCGAGTAAGAAATCCTGACTTTATTATTGAGGCCTGTTGTAGTCTCTCATTTATGCTTTGATCCAGTGTTGTAGCGCGGTCGGCTCTGGGTCTCTGGGATTTTGGATGCACTCGTGCTGTGCGCAGTGAGGAGTTGTGCTGCCGGTGCGTGGTGGGGCAGGGGGGGCCGTACCCCCAGCCCGAGCGGCTCTGGGGGCAGGACAGCTCGTGGAGCAGCATGGCCTGCGCTTCTGGGGAACTGTCCAAGTTAGCTAATTCCCAGACATCAGTTTTTCCGCCTGACAGACTAGAGCCACCAAATATTTGTGGCACTTTTTTTTGAGGGGAGTGGAGGTCATGTTGTGGGGTGTTCTTTAGTGGGGCTTTTAATTCGTTTTTGTTTTGGCATTTTTTTTTCTTTCAGCAGTGGTGTGCATTGTTCGTTGTCTCCCTTCCCTAAGTACAAGCGTTCCCGGCCCGCGTCCCCTCAGAGCTGTTGTCCCCGTGCCCGGCTGTCCCGTGATTGCACCAGCACAACGCTCCCTCCCCGCGGTGCAGGTGGCTCTGAGCGGCCGCGGGGCCGCTCGGCCGGAGCTCGGCGGGGCGGCGTTGCCATGGCGGTGCCCGGGGCGGTCGCTG
>WEIV01014380.1:109852-128068 GCA_013390005.1 Calyptomena viridis | reverse complement strand
CAGTTTCCTGGTGTTTTAGCTAAAATTGTCATCTGGTTTAAGCAATGCTCCTGATGTTTGCCTTGTTGTGGAGCCTGGGCAAACTGAATTTTTGTTACTCTTTTTTTCTTATTCTCAGTTTAAGAAACGCATGTAATGGTTCTATTACACCAGGGAACAATTGTCACATAGTAAATCTATCTATAAAACTCAGCCAGGCCAAAAACGCCAAATAATTTTGTATTTTCTTCCCTGAGATTTCACTCAGATTTTAGTAAATTACTGATAATTGAGTAGTGCGTTTCTGCAAAACATTTGATTAAATCTGTGATACTTAGGTAGTCAAAAAGAAAAAAGATACAAAGTGTTTGACAGTTGACTAAAGGAGTTAATTTTTGAAGCCTTTTAAAAGGGAACTTTGTCAAGTGATTGTGGAATGTGTCTTAGGCAATTCTTTTTGAGGTATCCAATCTTCCTGAAGTACAATCTCCTCTTAAAAACAAAAGCATACGTGTTTGCTTGAGTCCTGAGATGAGACATCTTGGGAAACTGATCTGGAAGTATTACTACTGCTGTAATTTCACACCTCCTGTTGCAAAAATAACTATCTCTGTTTACAAAAACAGCTCAGGTTATTTATAGATCAGAGTGACTTAGTATTTTTCAGTTATGTTTTGAGTGGTTGTAGTTTGCTAATAACCTTACTCTTGTTCCATCAGTTCTTTTAACAAAAATTACAATGTAAGGATAAAATATTTAGAATTGTCAAGCATATTGCTTGCCCTTAGTGCCCTGCAGTCTCCTAGTGTTGTTTCTCTTCAGTTCCTGTTGTGCTCTGAGGTTGTTGCTGACTGGCAGGGGACTAGTAACTCCTTTCTGGATTAAAGACAGAAATCCAATATAGAGTTTGCATAAATATTTGTTTTCCTGGTGTCAGAGATATACTATTCAAACAGCCATTCAAATTTGCTGACAGGAAGTGAGATGGAGTAAAGTTATACATAGTTTTTCCTGGTACTANGACTTCAGAAAATGGAAGCACAAATGAAAATCACGAGTTTGTTTCAGAAGAATATGTTTCTTTGCAAGAAGAGGAGCAAGCAATTGATGTGCAAGGTAAGACATTAAAAAAGGAGCAGTTTACTGAAATAGGTAAATATAGCATTGGCACAAAATTAGTATTTTCAATAGAGTTTCTATACTTTGTAGACCTCTGTCAAAATCTTCATCAGTGTTGTGGAAAATATTCAATCATCAGCTTAATAAAATAGATGAAATTAGTAGAATGCCTTTTAATTTTGTCAAAACTTTAGATGTGTTATAGAATAGTGTGCACTGATGTTGCTGGAAGATAGTTTATAAAAATGTTATTGCTAAAAGAAATATTCCTTAATAATGTCATAGATCAAATAAGAGTAATTTAGAAGGAACAATCAATGCTTGTACTCCTAAAAAATAACATTGTGACATTGTGTTAGCATTTCTGAAGTTGGTAGCATAAGTCTGGTGCATATAAATATCATGAAAATCCTTCTGTTCATTTTAATTACTAAATTTAATACTATTGCTGTGGCATTGCTATAAGGCTATTGCTATGAGAACACAGACATGACAAGTTCAGTGTGCAGTTGACTAAATTTGAGCTTGGCCATGTTTCCAAATTCATGACATCTCCATGTAGAAACAGGACTAGACACACAAGTTCCAATGACTATCTGGAAAACATTTGAATTACCTCAGAATGCAAATGTACTGTGGTGTCAGCTGACAGTGTAGGGTTGGCTTTTATCTACCTGTGCTTTTCATTTTTAGGTTACTTGCATTAAAATCAGTATGAGCATTTGGGTTTAAGTATCCTGGATTCTGATATTTGTTGAAGCATATTAAAAATGAGATTTAATGTATTTTTAGAAAACCTTCCCTGATACAAGCACATAATAGAAATCTGTCACAATTATGTGTATTTTAGTATTATAGGGGCGTGGGCAGAGTTTGTTACTGGTTTTAATCTCTTGTTTGTTTGATTGGTTTTTTTCCTCTTTTTATTGGTGTAGCTCAATGCAACAATGATGAGGAGACACCAGTGGTAGATAATACTCTGTCTGGTTTTGAGGAAACTCAGACAGTTCCAGAGGTAAAGTACATTATGTTATTCAGAAGCTTCTCTAAGCCCCATCTGACAATGGCAAGAAATGTTTTGAAGGCATTAAAATAAAGATACAGATTTTTCCTTTCTTAAAGTTTTAACAATTCTTGGTGGTTTTTTCTTTTTTTTTAAATTACTTTATATTGTATATATCTGAGTAATTTTCATGTTGTCCTTTTCCTTAGGGAAAGAAAGAAAAAATTCCTGATGATGGGTCCTGCATTGGAACTATTAGTGATGATTCTGACATTGTTACACTTGAAGCTCCAAAACCAGAAGAAACTCAAAGTCAGGAGGAAACTCCAGCTGATGGTGAAGAAGCTCAAAGTTCAGAGGATTTTAACATGGGTTCCTCCTCTAGCAGTCAATATGCTTTTTCCCATGTAGAAACTGGTAAGAGCAATAAACTCCTAAGCAACCATGTGCAAAAATGTCACCAGAAAAAGATCCCTAAACCAGTCTTTGCTTAGGGAACCTCCCTGGTGTGGAGAGGAGAAAATGGTCTTGTTGAGTCCAAGTACTTGCAGTCTCTAGAAGAACTCTGGGTGCCCTCACTCTTAAATTTTGTCCAAATGTATGTCTGCAATCTCTGTATTTGAAAGTTATCTATCCCATTAAGTGTTCACTATTGCATAGAGGTTGTAAATTTGTAGTGTATCTTGAAGAAGTAAAATTACTTTTAATTCATAGAATAATTATAGATTTTCTCCTGGCAATTTTTTTGGCTTTTATAGACTTGGCATAAATGACTAGAAACTGGGAGAGAATTGATTTTTGACCCCATGAGGACTAATAGCAACATGACTACAAAAATTTCTTACTTGATAGCTACATAGCATATATATTTAAGATTCTCCCAGTACTTGGCTAAAATAAGCAATGCATCATATTCGGGAGGAAGGATATGAATATTTGTCCAATTAAAAGCAAACAAACAAAACCTCAAAAAACCCAAGGAAAAAACTTATAGTTGAGTTGCTCTTCTCTAGTTCTCCAGTCTTCCTCTGTAATTCTTTTTGGGTGCTTGTTGTAATGTTTTCTGTTCCCTTTATAGCACTTTAGTATTGCTGATTTTTAACTTTTCAAATGAAGTTTATTGCAAGAGCAGGATTTTACTCAAAATACTATTTTATCTTAGAAGTAGCATACAGCATCGTTAAATGTTGGTGTGTCTGTTTAGTATCCATGGGAAACAGAAAATGACAGCTTAGCATCTAATTATAACCACTGATGATTTGTAACAAAGCTGTCACCTTCTCTAAGTCTTCTGGTTGACCTGGCTTAATTTTTAATTTAAAATTTAGTTGACTTTCTTTTTCTCTTTTAGGGATGAGTTCTAAAAATGCCTTTTTTTTTCCCCTCTATGTATTTGTACACAAAAGTCAGTTGGCTGGAGAAACTGAGGAAGATTCCTGATTGTGTAAGGGGATGGGGAAATGAGGTGAAAGAGCATGTGTCTCGCAGTCTTCCTGTCCAAGGTGGTGTGATTAAATTTGATCAGCTTGTGTGAAGCTGATTGCTTATGGCTTGCATGGAGTGTTCTTAAAATTTTTAATAGCAATCTGACTTGGTCTTACAGTAGAGGTATTCAGACAGATGCTGAAAGCCAATCCTCACTGAAGAATTTGGCTAAGCTGTCAGTGTTTTATTTGCTGTTTTAAAAAAAAGTTAATCTTGCATGTAGATTTGGAACAGACATCAGAAAGGTTTGTGATACATTTTGATGTGTGCACTTGACTGTTTAAACAAATGGTTCATGTTGGATTCCAAATCTCTGTGTGACTGGCAAAAAGAATTTCTTCTTTCTAACTTAAGCTGATTTCAGCATGGTCTTTAGTGCTCTTCATTAAATTGATCAAGTATTGCAGAAAATGTCTAGAGTACTTCTGCAATTATTTTAAAAGCCAAAGTTTTAGCAGTTGACATTTTCATACCACTTTTTGTCAGAAGAAATCTTTGCCATCCACTTCCTGTTGAGTTTTCTATTGTGTTGGAAAAGGATGAACTTCAGATTTTTCCTAATATAGACACTGAAATGTTGTGTAAGGATTTTCTGCCACCTTTATTTGCAAAGCAATTCCTGTTTAGGCTGTCTTCACCTGCAAACAGGGATGTTTTAATACTGCTTCATGAGCAGAAGGGCTCATATGCTGCAGTGAACTCTAGATGGGCTTGAGTTGTGTCTGCAGAAGTGTCAAGGAAAATCACATTCTTAACTGACATTACTTCATCTGGTTTCTACTGTAGATCTGACACTTCAACATCACAGTAGAAGCCAGAATTTTGGACTGCTGTTGTCACTGTTTTGTTTGTAGTGCTTTCTGTCCTGTGGTTGGTTGAGTGAAGCTTTGTACTGAGTTCTTACAGCACTGTAAGGCAGTGTTGCTCTTGTCCAAAAGTGTAATTGCTATTGACAGCTTGCCAGTAAGTGCTTATGAATGGCTCTAAGTGTGTTATAGCATTTTGCTTTCTAGTTGTGTTTTTTCCCTTTTCTATTCTTTGCTGTCCAGTGTATATCAAAGAATTTCCTTGTTTGTCTAGAAGCAGCTTGTTCCTTAATCACTTTTGTGTTTCACCTGTATGAATTTCTTTGGTTGTTGAAAAACCCTAAGAAACCCCACAGATAAGCAATAATAATGCCTGTCTTACTAAGTTTGTCCTGTATGTTCCTTTATAATGCATTCTGACTGCTTGTCTGTATTTTCCAGGATTGGAGAAATATAAGCATCTGCTTAAACGACTGATTCTAAAATAGTGTTCTTCTGTACCAAGCTATATAAGTTCATCTAAGAGTCTGCATGCCTTAAGTTGCTGTTTAAGTGATTTGTCTTTATTGCAAAGGCTGCTTGGTTGGTCTGGCTTCACTAATTGACTAAAATGAAGTTTTTTAGTGAGGGGGGAAGTTGTCTTCCATTATCTGACATGTTTCCTGTCCGTGAAGTAAGAAATTAAACATGTATTTTATATACTAATTTTTAATCTTTTCTGTGCTTGATTCAATCACTACTATCAAATTTAATTTATTTTAAGTGAAGAATCTTAAGTGGTACTGCTTTTTATAGATAATAGCTATCACTGCTTGGGGTTCTTGTCTATTCAGTGTTGAGTGCATGGCTTTGCTCAAACAAATGATTTTTCAGTTGTGAACTGTTCAAGGACAGTAACTCTGTACTTACATTTTTACATTCTGAGTAATGATCTCTGATATGAGAATGAACAACCATATTTCTAGAAGGGACATTAGTATTGTGTAATTGTGAGCAGCAAATTTAGTGTCCACACAGGAGCACTTTGTCTTTTGCTGGAGTCTTCATTGATCACATTAAATCTGTTTCAGGCAGGTGAATGTAGTATGTTCAGGAATGTAGATACTTGAAAGCTACTTTTTCATCCTCTTACTGCTTCACCTTACACTTGAAAGTTATGCTTTTAAAGGAGGGAGATTAAATAATAATTATTTATATACTAGATTGTATAAATTTATTTACAGTATATGCAGCAAACACTTGTACCACTAATGGGAACAAGCAATTATAGCTCTGTTGTTATTTTCCTGGTTAGAATATATGGCTTTTGGGCCATATGTACAAATGGTATTATAAATACTATTTTAGAAAAACAGTGTAAAAGCTGTTTTTTTAGTGTTAGAATTTGTTCTTATCTCCAGTCTCAGTCGATTCGATTTACCAAAACATCATTCAGGTGATGCAAGTGTTTGGGATTAAGAGTGTTAGGGAAGGACAAACAGAAAAGCACCCTAGTGGTTCTTTTCCTGTGCAGTAGTGGTTGAAAACAGCTTTTTGAAAGGTTGGTGAAGATGTTAATAGGCAGTGTATGGTAGATGTTAGAAGTAAACAAAATTGCATATTTAAACAATTTGTGTATTGACTTTGAATATTTCTGATAGTTGCATTAATGGAACTTTAATGGAATTTTGTCTGCAGCTCCATGTAGGTCACAATGAAGTTTTTTGAGAGAATATAAAACAACCGTGTCTGTCTTTCTTTTAGCAAGCCTTTTAATTGCTCTTTTATTATTAAATAGTTCGGTCTTAATAGCTGCAAGAGAAGGAAAATTCAATTCTTAATCTTTCTACTCCACAAGAATTTGTAGAGACAGTACATGTAGGTGCTTTAAGAGGCAGGATTGACTGAAAGAAACACTTTCTAATGAGTGAGTGATAAGGTATGGGGAAGTGCTGTACAGTTTTTTGCTGATGTTTTCTCAGTTCTCTGTTTCCTTTTAAAAAATTAATTTTTAACTTCGGAGGTCGTACATTCCATGCATATTATTCTGCATAAACTATAACAAAGAATTTTAATTTTGTTTTATTAATGTTCCCCGAGATAAATATCAAATACATTCAGCATTAATATGATAGATTTTGATACTCAAATTGGTTTTAAAAGCAACAATTAATGCGTTTTAAATGCTGTTCTCCGTTATTTTTCAGTTTTTCCATCTCAGGCTGGCAACGATGAGTCGAGTAGTGATGAAACGAGCGAGCAGAGCAGCCCCGCGGTGCGGAAGCGCCGCCCTCGGAAGCGGCCGGTGTCCAGCTCCGAGCCCGAGGGGGCCGCACCGCCGGAGCCGGAGGCGCCCAGAGAAGAGCGGCACAAACGCCAGTTCAGCAGCGGCCTTAACAGATGCATCGTGCTGGCTTTGGTGATCGCAATCAGCATGGGCTTTGGACACTTCTATGGTGAGACACACCAGCAGCCTCTTGCATAACAAGGGCCGTTTTATTGCGACCGATGTTTTTTCTTGTTCTCTGCTAACGACCTAAACCTAAAAATAAAGAGAAAGCAACTGCTACTGTATCAGGAATACAGGGAGGTCCTTCTGTGGTGCAACTGTGTTTAATATACACTACTTCAAAATTGAAGTAAACAAATAGAAATTACAATTTGATTGCCCTTCCAGATAGAAATTTCTTTTTGTTCTCATAAGGCATTATATACTCTTTATTTTTTGTGTGTTTTCTTTAAAAATAAATTCGTGATAGTGCTTATCATTCCCAACAGCATTCAGAGAATCATTTCAGGCTTTTGTCCCATATGTACTCACCTGGTAAGAGCAAGCTGTGTTTTTTTACAGGAGTTCATAGTATCAATATTTTGCTCTGAGAAAAATGTGCTGTGGTTGTCCTTGGAATTCCAGAGTGGTTTAGGGAATCCAGGATAGCAGCACTTTTTCTGTGTTCAGTGCATTGTCTAAATTTAAGCATTAGACAAATGTTACTACACTTAACAAAGCTACAGAACTCATTCCAGATCTGAATCTACTTGGTACATTCCTTATTTTCTAAGATACATGTGTTATGATGAAAGTGAGAGAGGGTATTTATTTTTAATAGTAATTTTTCCTGAATAGTTTTAGCTTTATATGAAAATGTGCCTTCAGCAGGAGACGTGATTCAGTTGGAGACTTGGAGTATGCTTCACATTGGATTTGGTTTTGACTAATTGTTAGGGATCCAAATTTTGATACTTATTTTGAGATTTATACTAATTTTCACTTGACCAATGTTTTTTATTCTTAGGTAAACCTGAAGGTAAGAGCCATGAACGATTATTGTAGATGCTGTGCTTGTGTTCAGATTCACTTTTTAAATTGTGCATGTGTGTATGTGTGCACACATCTATGTATGTATGTATGCATACTGACATTGAAAAATAAAATAATAAATCAAGTCTCAAGAATTGCTAGTGGGGCAACAAATTAGTAGTAATTGGTGTAAAAGCTGATTGGTGCATGTTGGAAGCATAGAGGATCACAATGACTAGACCAGTCTGTGGTAGTGCTTGGTGGTGGTAACAAGGTTTCAGTTCTGTTAATCACTTCCCTGTGATGATTAATACATTGGCATTAATGATGAATATTATTTTTTAAAGAACTTTGAGGGCTATGGATGAGAAATATATTTTGAACACGTACTCAGGGTCATATCTTTATTAAGGAATTCACTTGTTCATTCATTGAATCTGTACTTTGAAATAAAAGTTGTCATCCCTGGTGACAGTGATGGCATTTCTAATACAAAGAAGGCAACTTTTGTGGCTTTAATTTTTGCTTCAAGTGAAAGTTCTTCGTGGTTGTGTGATAACCTTTCTACCACTAGAAAGGAAATCAAATCCTGCTTTCCATCTGCTGGTGTTTTGGGGTTTTTCTGAACAAACCTGTGAAGAAAAATCCATCTCCTTAGGAGACTACTTTGTATTTTTGTGATTCAGCTTGGAATGAACGTTTTCCTCATCAGTCTTCCAATGTTAGGGTAATTGTCATGTAAGGGGATTGGAAAGGGTTAGTTTTTATAGAATTACTTTTCTTTTTTTGGGTCAGTATCGGGATGGTGTTTTCCCTTCAGCTATAGCTCCAGGCCCCTTTAAGAACCTTAAAGATGTGGAAAGCAACTAGAATTAGATTTTGATCAATAACTGTATCCTAATCAGTATTAAATGGAGTTAGCTGGCTTCATGATGTTATAGAAAGGAGATCTGGAGGAGGGCAAGCTTTCCAGGTAACAGGTAAAGCTAAAGGTAGGTAGGAAGTCCTTGCCACAAACATGTCTTGTTATGGACATTCAGATATTTAATTTTTTTCTTTCACCAGAATCTGCAAAGGGGACTATGGCTGTAATGCAAGGGATTTGGATAGATTACTTTCAGAATCTGAAGGATAGTGTGACTCAGAGTTCCAGCTGGAAACACAAACCAATTGCTGAGGAATGGCACCTAATTATGTTAATTTTCAGTGTTGCTAAATGTCATTTTTGCATGCTGTATCTAAATTATGATTATTGATAAGGATATAAAGACAGCTTTATATGTTTTTCTGTAATTCAGGTTCCTCTTAACATGAACCGTTTACACTAAATGATGATTTTTCAGATGCATTGTTAGGATCAATGGACTTCTTCAAAAGTACCCATAGAACATAAATATTAAAAACAAATTTATTGTCAGCATACTTAAATTCAATTATGCAAGATCTGTGCTTCCAATAAGTGTTTATTAGGACTCTGAAAGCTTAAAATCACTGCAAAAATGTTGCTTGCCCTTAGCTGAACTGAACTGTTGAAGTTCAACTTGGTTTAATAGACCACTGTCTGTTCTTAAGATCACACTTGACAATAGGTTACATAAAAATTAAGAGAGCACAAAATATTCCTCAGCGTAATAGTATTTATAGTATTTTTTTCTGTTTAATACATCTCCTCCTGCCTTTAAATACAGAAACAGAACTCTGCCTATCTTGCATTGGTTTTGAAAGAAATACCTAAAAATTGCTGTTGCCTTCTGGTCTAGAGTCAATTCAGAAGAATCTTAAAAGCAAATAAATGAAAACTACATCAGTGTTAGGAATTAGAGCACACATGTGTAGGTAAGGAAGGACCAGTCAGGAAGTTGTCCTTGATGAAAAATAATTTGGTTGCTAGTAGAGTGGTTATTTTTTCTGAGAACCAGAGTGCTTCAGCCTTTGTCTGACAATTGGAAACCGGGTTATTTGCTTACTCTTAAGCCTACATTCATGGGTAAGAATGACAAGACAAGGCCTGCAATACTTGCTGCTTTGTGAGCAGTGTGTAATAATTGTGTTTCTGCATGAAAGGTTAAATACAGTGCTAATACCCTCTTACTCATGTAACTTTACTTAACAAAGTTGTAGTTCTGAAGTGGATAATGCATGGACCAGTGGTCTTCCTTTTATCCTGTTTGACTTGCGTGTTACTAAAGTAATTACAAGGAAGTCACACATATTTATTCCTGCATAACCTTTGTTGTTCTGGATCTTCTTTATTTTTATGTAGTGTTACAAAATTCCTTTATTTGTTATCAATGAAAAAACAGTGTAGAATTTTGATTCTGAGCAATTGTTTATCATTGGGAGAAACAGAGTTGGTATGTGACAATCTGGTTTTGTAATCTTTATTTTGTTACAGCTAAACAGTTACTAGTAAGTACTGGGCAGAAATGGCAAGGTAAGAATGCTTTTGAATTAGCAGAGAGAATGAAGTTGATGTTTAGGTTTCTCTGTTTCTCTAACTACTTACTCTAAGTCAGTGTATCAAAGGGAAGTTTTTTATCTCTGTAGGTACAGTACAGATCCAGAAACGGCAGCAGCTGGTGACAAAGACACGTGAATTAAAAGATATGAAAGATGACCTTTACCAGTGCCAACAGGAGCAAGGAGATCAAGTGCACCACAAGGTGGGGGTAGGTGTGAGCATAGCTGGAAGTCATTGTGTTATTCTGTCATTATGTGTGTTAATTAAAGTGAAATTAATTTATCCATTAATTTTTGTCTTTATTTAAAGTTCTGAGAATGTAGTTTTTCTTTCTCCTGAATTCTTGACAAAGATTTACATGGATTGAATTTGTTCTTGGAATGTGTTTAAACACACTGGGGTTTATGTATCTAATCAAGGAGTTATCTGCACAGAGACTGTCTCTTTCCCTGTGATACAATGCCAGGTTGTCTTTAGTGAAGACAACTGAAGTAGAACATGCTGGTAAGAACCTGTTTTAGGTTGAACTTCAAGGTTTTGTGAATTTGCTTTCTAAATTATCGTTATTAATTTTTTAAATACTTACACTTTTGGGGTTTACTGTTACGTCATTCAGAGAGAAGATGAAGAAGTGCTTTGTGTATGTGTCTTTTCTCTTTAATGTTTTCTTTCATGTGGCTGTTAGCAGCATTTATACATAATTCAGTATGTTCTAGAGCTTGTCAATAGTGCCAACAGACTGGGGAGATCCTTTAGTTACATGAACATGTATTTTCAGCAACAAATTTGGTTCAAACCCAGTTTGATTTCTGCCCCAGCTGTTGGGTGCCTTACTTCTGCTGATTTATTTGGTTGTGTAATCTGTAGATCCATTTTGCTGAACATAAATGAACAGCAAATGTGGAATTTTGGTTTCCTTTTAAGATGTCACAGTTCATGTACCCAATTGACTGTCCTTCAGCTGCTTAGACCAAAGCATGAGAGGGATGATGACCTCTGGTTGGAAGAGAGAATCTCTCACATGGTCTTTGTTGCCAAGAAAGTGTTTGTGTGATAAACAAACTGAACTGAGATAAACCAGCTCTATTTTTGCATCTTGCTGTGATATATTTCACTGCATCCGAAATGACATGTAAATACTATTTGGGCTACCTTGGTATTTTGTCTTTCTAGCTAAAATTGTAATAATTCTCACTGTAGTATTTTTGCTAGTTTTCTTTTTGTTTCTTTTAGTCATTCAAGGGAGATCTTGCCACATGTTTGACCTTTACTGAGGTTGAGAAGAAATCCTTTGATTCTCAAAAAAAAAGTCTTGCTGCAGAAAATCAGCACTTAAGAGAATCTCTAGAGAAGGAAGAAAAAGCTTTGGCCTCACTTCAGGAAGAATTAAGGAAGCTAAGACAACAAATTAGAAACTTAGAAGATAAAGGTACCAGCACTGAGTCTATTGTAATGGAAAACCAGAAACTAAGGGAACATTTGGAAGAGGAAAAGCAAAGAAACAACAATTTTCTCAGGCAAAAAGAAACACTGTTTGCAGAGGCACAGATGCTGAGGCGAGAACTGGACAAAGAACGTCATGTTACAGAAGCTCTGAAAAAAGAACTAGAACAGCTGAGTTCTCGTCAAACACCTGACAATGCTAATGATGATGATGATACATTAAGAGAAAATCAAGAAATAGAAACTCTACGAGGAAGACTAGTAGAACTAGAAAAAAAGCTAAACTTTGAGCAGCAACGCTCTGACTTGTGGGAGAAGCTGTACGTTGAAGTGAAAGACCAAACTGAAAAACAAGAAATTAATGAGAATGGACAAAAGAAAGGTGCTAAAGGTCAAAGTAAGAGTAGAAAGAAATCAAAGGAATCATTTTTTGGTTCAGTTAAAGAAACTTTTGATGCTATGAAAAATTCCACGAAAGAGTTTGTAAGACACCACAAAGAAAAGATTAAGCAGGCTAAAGAAGCAGTGAAAGAAAACTTGAAAAAATTCTCTGATTCTGTAAAGTCTACGTTCAGACACTTCAAAGATACCACAAAAAACATCTTTGATGAAAAGGAGAAGTCATCACATGATAAAAGATACGAGGCAAACAAGAAAGCTCGGACTTTTTACCGAGAACATAACTCCTATGAGAACCTGAAGAACACGCATTACAGGGGACCTAACATGCCAAAAGAATTCAAAAGTGGAAGAAAACATCATTTCACAACATTTGAAAAAGATGCAGATTCTCAGAAATGTCTCAATGATGATTTGTGCAATAGAAAACACCAGTTTGTCCTAAAGGGCTGCTCTGGTATTTTTGAATGTGCTCATCAAGAATTCATTAGTCTCTTTAACAGAGTATCAGATCCTATCAGGGTGGATGAATTTAATCGGCTCATGAAAAAGTACTTGCAACAAGTTGTACATAACTTTCGTCACTGGAGAGAACTAGAGAATTTCATCAATAAGTTTTTTCATAATGGCTTATTTATACATGACCAGATGCTGTTCACTGATTTTGTCAATGATGTCAAGGATTACCTGGAAGATATGAAGGAATACCAAAGTAATAATGAAAAGGTCTTTGAGGATTTGGACAAATACGTCTACAGATACTACTTCCATTATGATAATTCACCCCAGTATGGACCCAGGTTTGTTTCCATGTTTCCTGAACTTGATAATGCAATGAAGTAGTTCTTGTTAAGACAATTAGTGTCCTTGTTCTAATAGATGGTCTTGGAGCAGGTATGTATATGTCTGTATATAGACACATGCTAGAAGACTTTCTGAAGGACTCGGTGGAAATTCTAGATTGTGTTAAATAAAGTGGATCTGTAGTACCTTACATATAAGTTTTGTGTGTGTACATAGCACAATCTAATGTTTCTGCTGGGCTCTTTAGAAAACTGTAACTGCCAGTAGGATTTTAGACTGAACAGCTCTGATTGCCTGTCTGATGGAATGAAAAACTCTTGGAAGGAGCATTAACTAGGATGTTGTCCTTCCCTGAATGAGGCTTTTGAATATATTTAGGCAGTCTGAGTCCTGTTCTGGCATGTATTTTCCTTGTTGGCTTTTCAGGAATTTCACTACTCTCTTGTAGCTTAGTATAATACAGTTAGTCTGTATGCCCAGAGCAGTGCTCATCACATAGCAGGCTTTAGTTCAGATCCTGAGCCTGACTAAATTTTGTTCAGACTTGCTTACAAAGGTCCTTGGCATGAATTGTTTCCTGTACTACTTTCCTGTATTTAGAAGTATTCTCAGGGCTTCTGCAGGGCACTTGTGGTGTGCAGCCTGGCTGGCCCAGTGGGGCTACATGTGGTGCACAGTACTACACAGGCTTTGGTGAAAGCAAGTTTAGCAAGCAGCCTCAATATACTGTGTGGAACTTGCTCTTCTGGACCACTTATTAAAAGCCATATAAAAGATGTACTTGTTGTTACAAAATTGGGCATATAGTCTCTTGTGCTAATATTTATTCTGCTCAGGTAAGAAAAAATGTGATATATGAACTAATTTATAATACACCAGAAGTTGTCCTTGTAGCCATAATAGAGCTTTTCTGTGTTGATATTCAGTGCTAAGTGTATTTAGATCAAGGTGCAGTTCTTCAGTCTGAATTTGCAAAAAAGGTTTCTCTTTTGCATTTTTATTGTCTATTATTTCATGCATTTTATTGCAGCTGGAAGTCTGAGTTAACTACTTTGGGGTTACTAAATATTACATGTGGTAGGACTTTCTCCTATTGAAAGTTGAACCACGAGGATGATAATCCTATTATCAGCTACAAGGCAGCCTTTTTAAAGTGTAGTTTTGGCAAACACATAAGTTTTATGTTTTTATTTATAGTTCAAATACATCTTCCTAATTTATTATTAAAATTAACTTTAATTTTTAATTGAATACTTAACTTTTGAGAACTTACTTCAGGTTGCAGAAAAACAATTGCAAATTCATTTACCGATAGTATTATACAAAAGTTTGTGTGATACTGAGGATGAAAATATTCCTAATTCAGCTTTGCAGAAGGCTAGAGACAGTAGTCATATAGTAACAGCCTGTAGTATAATGGGATGTTTGCATCAAAAACTGCAACAGGTGAGCAGTTTTGTCAGTGTTTTGTCAGTGCCCCCTTTCTCTGTATAAATGTATTTATTGTACATAAAAACCTCTGAAGTGCCCATCTTTACCCAAAGCATCCTTTCTTAAGGATCTGTAAAGTTTTCATTATTTCTGTAGAGCAGAGTGTAATAGAGTAACTGAAAAGTTGATTGAGACCAACCTCAAGCATCACAATATAGATAATCTAATAGGTATTTACCTGGCTTTATTCTAAAAAGGTCTTTGGGCAACCAGCTGCAGAGCATTTTTATTTTTAGAAAGCATTTCTTTTACATATACCATCTTATTGATGATTTAAACAAAGGGCTCCCACATTTTGCTTACAAGGACTACTTAATACTGATTTTCAGTCAACCTCAGCATGTTAAAAGCTGTTCTTGACAATGTAATTGTGTTTCAAAATGCTTTTAGATAGATGCTTTCATAAGAGTAGTAATAAGCTTTTGTTTACTCGTTGCAGTCGACCTAAAAGACCTTCTTTTACACAAACTGAAAATTCCAGACATGAAAAACAAGCTCAGAAGTACCATCACCGTAATAAAAGAGAAGGTAAATGGCATAAACATGGTCGCACTAATGGAAGACACATGGCAAATCTTGAAATAGAGTTGGGGCAATTACCCTTTGATCCAAAATATTGAGTAATTTATTGTAAAAATAAGATTAGAAATCACATCCTCTCTGGAAACTAATTGTTTTTCAACAAAGCAGCAAGATGCAAGTTTTTTTCCTCAATAATCTGATTTTTACACTTTTTTGTTAACAGGCAGAAGTCAAGCTTCCTAATTTGCATATTCTGTACTGTTGCTTTAACTGTTCTTTGGAAGTGATGATAGTTTGGGTGCCAGCAGTATTGTTGCAGAAACTGGGCATGCAATGACTTGTGTATGAAAAATATGCTTAATTGCATTCCATTAGTGTAGCTGAAGCTTGAGCCATGCATAATGTACCAACTATTAACTCCAATGTTTGATGTACTAACTTCATCTCATCCTTCAAAAAATAGGTCTACATGGTGGTAATGTATTTGTTAGTGTTTTGTAACCTTATATTTGCTTCCTGTCTTTGGGAGGGGTTCCAGAGCTGTTGAATTGTGAAGAATTTGCTGTGCTGCATTCTAATCAGCTTGCTGATTTAAACACTTGAAATGTCTTGCATATCTGCATATTGTAGAAGAAAAATAAAGAGACATTGTGGGTAAAAGTCTTTTTATTTATAAAACAAACTTAGCATAGCTGTACAGTTCTATAAAAATGGTCCAGTCTTGTCTATTTTTTATTGTTTAAGTATTCATATGGTAACTTTGGTCTTCCCAATGTTTTCTAGTGTTGTAAGGCAACCCTTCCCTGCCCTACTGCTACTGAAGTTGCCTTCAGGGGGAGGTTTATGTGTTTCCAGACAGCCAATGGCTGCCTAATCAGAATTGCCATTCGACTTACCCAGTTTGAGACTCACTACTCTCTGCTTTCTGCAGTACGAGATCTTCTAAGCACAGTTACTGCTATGCAAAACTGATTCATTAGGTCTCAGGTGTAGAAACTGATCTTCAGGTATGATTCATTTCAGTTTTTCTCCTGTAAACATAGATGTGGCTTCCAATTCGTCCTTGAGGTACATGAGTATGAAAGATAGTGGCTGTTTTTTCATAGCCCCTTAAAGTTAGAAATGATGATATTTCCTGAAAATTAACAAACATGAGTTTACACAGTCAGAAAGTGCAGCTGGGAGCATATAAACAGTGTTCCAAAGTCTCCTGAAAACCATCAGTTCAGCTGTCCCTGGGAAGGTTCATCCTTTATTTTAGGGAAGCCTGCTAGAAAAAGAAGTACCTATTCTGTTTGATCCTGTCCGGAGTGGGTATTCACCAGACACCATTGTTTGAGTACATGGACTTCATTTAAGATTTTAGGGGTTAAAAGGTACTGTGACTGCAGGCATTTTTACTTTTCATTGTGGCTTCCTTATAAGTGCAAGTTCTGGGAACAGATGGCACTTTTGTTTTAATATGGATTGAGAAAAATTTCATAAAACATCACTTTGTGGCATGCAGCATTTGCACAGAGAAGAGGGCATATATGAACATCATGTATCACTGGACTGGTATCAATACTCTATTGTGTGCTAGAGGGTTCAGTTTTAATTTAAGCTGTGTTTTAAAAAATCATGGACAATTTCCAAAAATTTTAACTATAACTCTCTCCTAATTTATTTTGTAACTTACTCTCAGTTACCATACCTGTTCTAGCACATTGAAGAGGATCAAGTGACTGGGTAATAATTTGTCATTGTAAAACTCCTTATCCAGCCAGCCAAGTGGATCAGAGTAAAACACATCTGCTTCATCAATATAGCTCTCATTGCCAGTTAGATCTGGAGGACACTGAAGGAATCTCATTTTTAGAGGACAGTGAACATGACTAGGGAGAAAAACAAAAGCATAAGTTTCATGATAAACTGACCAGTATCTAAGATTAGAAATGACTCATCACTTTAAAAGATACCTCAGTCAAAACCAAAATTGATGAGGTTTTTCTTCCCCTCAGTCATATTTTTTTCCCTTCAGTATTTCATACAAAAGCAAACTAGAATAAGCTTTCAGCTGCAGATTGCTGTGACTATGTTAGCAGTTCACAGGAAGCAGATTTATCTTAATAAAAATACCATCTGCACAACAGCACTTTCTTAAAAAGATACTTTTCCATATCAGCTTCACTGTTTATATCTGCTTTAACATTTTGTTTACTTGCCGGGATTTACTACAAACCTTTTGGAATAGTGACCTCAGTCACTGTATGTTGTAATTACATTTCATTACTGCCCAGCAGCAGAAAAATTAAAACAGTTTGATTGGAACAATTAGTGTTTAGTTTTGCTGCAAAAGTTACCATAATGGAGCAGTGTGATGTATTTGGAGAAATGATTAGATTTACTGTATATCCTCATACAAAGCTATTTTACAAATAAATAAAACTTAGATGCTGGGTTTTATTCTGTGATATAAGCATTTGGTTTATGTCCCCTATTTGGTATTAGCTGTATGAAAAATCAAAACTCTTCCTGTACACATTTATCTTTCTCGATTTAAGCTTTGGAAAAAGAAATTGGATTTTAATATAGTGCACTGTTAACTCTTTTAATACCTGTATAATGGAGTAGAGTGGCATGGCATCATGATGAAGACAAAAGCTTGTGACTGGTCAGAGTTATTACAGAGTTGCTGTATGTGACTCATAACATCCAGAGTGCCTCGCTGGTGAATCAAGCCTGTATACAGGGCTGGCATTAAATTGGATAAGAGCAGGAAACTCACTGCAGATTTCTTCCATGCTTTCAAGTGTTTCAAAGAATATCCTGCAGGAAAATTTGAGTAAGTTTGAGAAATAAGCAAGTACTAACAATTTCACACACTCTCGAAAGTACCACAATATACTGGCAAACCATTACTTGGTTGATAACAATACTTTGCTTTGAGATACTTTACTACAGTGCTCTTTGAGTCTTTACTCTCTGAATGAAAATTCAAAGGTTAGACTTTCCCCTTTTTAACTCTTAAATTTAACAGAATAAAGCTTAAGTCCACACCTGTCTTCTGAATACAGAAATATGATTTCAAAACCAGTGCTTTGTCTCTTTGGACTTGAAATTTAATTTTTTGTAGAGAAAAACAGTCCATTCAGTAGTTCAGATGAATGGTATGTGGCAACTTACTGCAGTGTTGTGATTGACACATGTCCAACTAGAGCCAGAATAAATGGTATCTACATGTGCATGGCTGGGGTATTTTTTCTCTGAAATGCTGAAACCTACAGCATTCATTTACTTGTATTAAATTCTGAGCTATTGTCCTTTGTAGAGCGTAATTCTCCATTTTTTCCTCATCTCCCATTGCTGCCCCTTTCCCCAACTTTTCTTGAAGGAGCTGATAATAGGAAAAGATGTTTCTTGTGGTGGGAGGTGGTTGCAGAAA
>WEIV01014380.1:69086-103763 GCA_013390005.1 Calyptomena viridis | reverse complement strand
CACCGCCTCGCAGCCCCGGCCTGCGCTCCGCCCGCCGATGGAAATGGAGCCGGGGACGGAGTCACCGCGGCCGTCACCTGCCAGGGACTGCCCGTCCCGAGCCGCCTCTGCTGCCCGGCCCCGCGCTGGAGCGATCCGCCTGCTGAACCTGCTGCATCCCTGTGTGCTTGGTACCGGCCTTTGGGACGTGAATGTTGACATATGTGTAAAACGCTGAATGTCTGAAAGTATGTCTTCACGTCTAAGTTAATACAATAATTCCAGGGAACTGGAAAAAAAAAAGGCAGTGTTGTACGGTTACATTTCGTGGGTTTTCTTGATTGGCTCTGATGTGACCCTCCAAGTGACAAATACCGTTTTCATCTGCTCATGGTTTCAGTTCTTAATACTTCAGTTGAGAATGCAGTTGTGCAAATGGCTGAGAAGGGAACTGCACCCAACTCTGGCATACTTAGCTCATGGTCATACCTGTCTATGTGTACATACACACACACCATATGTGCATATACACATTTTTCATTCCTGACAGAATGAGGCTACAGTGGCTAATACGTAAGTCTGCCCCCCAAAATGGGTTGTACTTAGAGAAGAGCCTCAGTGTGTAGCTTAGTAGGACAGTATAACTCTTGCAATAGGTGTGGATCTGTGTGACAGAGCAGAATCTGAGACTCAGGGAAACTAGATCAGTAAATATATCTAGACTTCAGTAAATCTAAAAAACTAAAACCAGCAGATCTTTAACACCGAAATGTGTTCGGACATTGTGAGGGAAGAAATCCTTTCTCCTGGATGTCTTTTTATTTTAAGTCAGGAACAATGTGATAGCTGGAGGCAGTGGATAGACTTTATGGAAGCTGAGATGGGAGGACAGCAGTAGAAGGTGGATTGGAAGGTGCAGTTGAGTGCAGTAAATTTAGTTTGGACGTGACATTACCTGGGTAGTGATTTTAAACTGAAAGAGGGCAGTCTTAGATTAGGAAGAAATTCTTGACTGTGAGAATGGTGGGCCACTGGCACAGGTTGCCCAGAGAAGCTGTGGATGCTCCATCCTTGGAGGAGTTCAAAGCCAGGTTGGATGGGACTTTACGCAGCCTGGTCTAGTGAAAGGTGTCTCTGCCCATGATAGAGGGCTTGGAAGAAGATGATCATGGATGAACCATTCTATGATTCTGTGACGAAATGCCACAATCTGCCCCAAGAGTTCAGTGCAAACACTGAACCACTGCAGTGACTCCAGCGGCTTCCTTTATTTACAATACCATTATATACATTGAAAAGGCTATTTTAAAGAGGTGTAGTAGGCACTTCCTTTGTAGGTATAATTGCTGGAATTGCCCGTAAAGATGGTAGTTGATTTTGAAAAGTCTCAAGAAAGAGAAGGATGTCTGATGCAGATAGAAAGGGTTATTGATGCAACTGAGTTTCAAGACTATGCTTGCTGAATTCTTGAGAGATCTGGATTTAAAGTGTGTATCGGGCAGCTGCCGAGAGCGAAGAGGGCTCTTGCGAAGGAAGGCAGCCAGCAGGCGGCAGGAAAAACTCACTAAACCAACAGTCCTGGGAGTTAACCAGGCACCGCTGATTATTCTGTTTAAACCTGTTTTGCCTCTCATGCACTTTTATTAAACGGCGCGAGATCTTTCCGAGGCGTGAGGAGGAGCAGCCCGGTTAATGACGGCTGAGCATCGCTCGCTGCTGCCCTGGGGCCCTCCCAGCCCGCCCAGGTGANGCGCTGCGGGAGCCCCGGCGGCCGGGGAGGAGAGCAGGTAGGAGACGGGGCGGGGGGCGGCAGCTGCAGGGAGGCGACCCCGCTGCCAGAGGGGTTCATTCGGGTCTGGGGACGGGTGGTTTGGGCGGGGAACGCGCAATGCCGGGGCCCCGTGGGGCTCCCGCACCGCCCGGCCCCGCTCCGCATCCCACCGCTCCAGAGCAGCGACGCGGGGTGAGGTAAGAGGGAACCGTGCGGAGCCGCCGCCCTCCCACTGCCCTGCGTGTGCCCCACTTGGCAGCTGCCGCCGTGAACACCAGTACACCGATAATCCCGCTCGGGCCTTGGCAGGGAGCAGCCGGAGGACCTGCAGGTTTCCCGCCGCTATCGACGCGCGTTGCTTGTTGCAACAGAGAGCTGGATTGCGTGTCTGATGTAAATTTTAAAAAAAGGCTTTAAAAGTGGCAAATGGTTAAGGAAGTGGTATGTTTTATTTTCTTAGCGGGAACTTAAATTTTATATTTGAGTATCAACAGATCAGTTGATTCTTTCTGATTGCTGCATGTTTGTCTGACAGGCTGCTTGCTGAGAAAGTTCAGAAGGTCTCTTCAGCCTGATTTGAAATGCTTGGGCTAAACTAAGGCTTGGATGATCTTGGGTCTAAAGAAAGCTAAATCCATCAGAAAAACTTTTTTTTCCCTAGCTCTGTAAGTAACTACAGTATATTACAATATAGTGGTATTTTTTTTATGGTGCTAGCAAAGTCTAGAACTGTCAAAACCACTCAATTTTTATCACTTCTTAGAGATGCATAAGGAATTTTGAGCATTCTGGTCCTCAAACACTTTCTGTAATGGTTAGTGCTTATGACTTTTTCATCAGGATAACACACATACATGTTTGGAGTTAGGAGTTCTGCTGGGTGTTATTGGCAAGGTGATGTTTCTCTATTCTTAAGATTTTTATTGAAACTCTACAAAATCTATTCTTCCTGCTTTTCCTTGGAAATTTAATCTTACGTAGACATCTCCTCTCAGCCCTTCTTTCTCTTCATAGACTAAGCTACTTTTGTGATTGTTCCAAGAATTTTCCAGCCAGGGAAAAGCATATAGTATAATATGCATTTCAAATGCTGGTTGATATGTTAATGTAGGAATAGTATTTGTGATGCTAAATGGATCTCTCAAAAGCATGGTTAAAAAGATGGAAAAAAGAACAGCATGTTCCTGTGTTTCTTGTTCAGGCTTCTGCTTTTACATGTCTTGCACAAAGGAGCTCAGTAGAGGGGGTGTGCACAGCTTACCCTGTTTTATTTTTACAGTTAATAAAATTTCTCATCAGTACCCAGATATCTAAAAACAGACTGTAAGTTTGTTTTACCAGCATCGTTAAACATGGGTACACATTATTTTATCACTTGACTACACATTTCCTTTTCTTTCAAAGATAAGGTGAGATAAAAAAATTTTTAAGCAGCTTTTGGCGTTTCCAGAAATGAGTATTATGAGCAGTAATCCTTGTGTGCTTTTGGATTCTTGGTTGTTCTGTTACTGCCAGGTATCTGCTGTGCTGGTAGGATGACCAGTGGTTGGTCTGTCAGTTTTCAGGATAATCCTGAACTTGCAGATCAACACCATTACTAAGAGTAGTTTGCCATTCAGCAGAGGGGTAGTTAGAATTTAGTGTACAAACAGACAAAATTGGCACCAGAGATAGAATATAAAGAATGTCAACTCCTTTTCCCTTGCTAATGGCTCAGCAAATAATTGCTGCATTTTAAAATGTATTAAACTCATGATTTAAATAGTTAATCATCAAATATTCCCTACTGCATTATTGTACTCCTCTGCACACGTGATCTGGTCCTGTGGAGGGTTCCTTAGATATTTGTAGCTGAGCATGTGCTGGGCTGGGCATGTGTAGTGCTCAGCAACTTGCTTTTGCTCCTCTTGTCTTGCAGGTACCACTCATGCAGCAGTTACAGTCATGTTTACAGCACTGGCTTCAAACATGGCTAAAAAATTGTTTCAGTACAGCATGATTTGAGAAATACTTATCTAAAAGGCAGCTTTTTATAGCAGAAACACTTTTTTTTTCAATTTATGCAAATATATGCCCAACCAGTCTTCCTCTGGGAATAGCATCTGGTTATGAGATGTCTTTTCCTCATTTCTTCTTTTCCTCTTCTTAGTCAGAACTGCAGCCCTGTCAGGAGGCAGGATTAACTTGAACTGCATTAAATCAGCTGAGATCATACCCTTTTATCTTCAATGAAGGTAAAACCGTAGTCCTAGCCCTGACTTTCTTTCCTGGAACATCCTTATATTGTTTTGTTATCATACATAATACAAGAGAATTTACTTTTGATTATTGTAATAAGCAGTCTCAGTGACTTATTTTCCAATCTAATAAGATCTGAAGATTAAATTATGGCATATAGATTAAAATACGACATAGAACCAGCATAATTTTTTCCTGTGATGTTGATGTGACTTCAAGGGGTTGAAAATGCTCTGGTATATGTGACAGTTTTGCATAGTACCAAGTGGTGGAATCCTGTTCACACACTGGCCAGCACTTTGGAGCTCACCTAACAAGTTTGTCAGTATTTTAAACTACTGCAGGAAAAAAAGAAAAGGCAAATGTCCTTGTTTTTATGGCTCTGAAGATAATATCAAAGTGTAAACCAATGCAGTACTATTTTCCTGAGTTTGCAAACCCATTTTCCATAGCTGTTCCCTTTCTTTCTGTCTGATACTTTTACTGATGTGAAATGGGTAAGAACAAAGCATGGTAGAAAAAAGCACATCTGGAAAACAATGTACAAAATGGTAGTAAGGTAGCAAAGAGGCAGGAGCAGCAAGGAAGATACAAACTTTGCAGGTGTACAGCTTTTCTAGAAAAATTTGTGGTTTGCAGTGAAGAGAAGTGTGTATATATATGTGAGCAGGGTTTTTACATTAAACCAAATTGGTGAGCACTTGCAAATAGTATTTTGAAAATAACTCTACACTTCAGTAATTCTTTGTGTAAAGGTGATGTGTGAATGAAAGGACTGTGAGGAGGATATCTAGCTGAAATATTTTACATGCAGATAAAACACTGGATGGGTTTAAGGACACTGCTACACAAATCAAGGAGCTGATTCCAGATTCACTTTGGAGTTTGTGGTTGCAGTTTTACAGCTGTGCATGTTACTGCTTGTGTGTACTGCTGTCAGTTTAAAAGGTGATAAAAGGATAAAGGAATAAATAGCAAAACAGATAAAAACTCTGAATCTTGAGTTATACTTACTTTCAGGTCAGGTGAGCTCCATGGGGAGCAGTAATGTCTTTCATCAGACCACCTTATTTTGTTGGAAAGGGTAGGTGAGCCCCTTCAGGTTTGAATTAGAAGTAGAATGCAAAACAAAATTGAAAACAATTGATAAAATATTTTTATACTTTTATTAAGCATATGTCATTAGAAGGTGATGAAGGTTCTCTTGCAGAAGTGCTGTTGTTTTAAAGACATCCTCCTCTTTCTAACTAAACACTTCAAAGTGACACTGCTGTCACAGTAGCTGCTGTAGAGCCAGGAAAGTGAGCAGCATGTGCTCTCCAAAGTGAGCCCAGTCTCACTGAAGGTCTAGCTCATTATTTTCATAACTGGGGATATTTCATTTGTTTCTCTTATTGCTCAAAGAGCTGTAAAGGAAATGGTTGCTCTATGAACTGAAAGGAAGAAAACAATTCTTTCCAGTAACATCCTTGGGGAACGGGAATATTTGGACTAGACTGAAGGCTGCTATTAGTGATAAGGACTAATAAAGCAAGTATGTTGGATAATGTTGGAGGAAAAGAAAAGTTGATTCCTTTTTATGATTAAAATTGCAAGTTTTCTGTTTTTCTTATGTGTTTCTGCCAGTTTTGCTACTATAATGTTTTATATTAGTAGTTGCTGAGGGAAATTACAATCCTCCTGGGAAATCTCTGCATGACTCTCATGGAGTGTGGTGCATTTTGTAAACTTCAGGATATCACTCAAAGATGGCACTTGTGGGAGTTGTTTGTGCTGTGAAACTGTTTTATGCAAGGTTTGCATGGTATGAATTGCTGTTACAGTTATTCCCAATGGTTGGTGCTTTCCAAGTCTGCTTTGAAGCCTAGGTAACGTTCAGAATGTGGATTATGGCAAAAAGTAGGATAACTGGGGTCTTTTTGTGGTGGTTTGGTGGGGGGTTTTTTAATAACTGTAAAGGTTAATCATAATTTTACTCTCCCCACTTGTTTTATTCCAAACCAACCTTTATGGGTGACTGAATATGACCCAAGATAGAGATACCAGGTTATGTTCTAGCCCTGCTGGTATCATCTGTTTCCAACTGTGTTTCTCATCCAGCACTTTTAGATCCTGTGCAAAAAACAGCACATGCTCCACTGACTTTCTCCTCTAACAATGATTCAACTTGACAGGTCTTTCCTGTTGGGGCATGAACTGTCTGACTATTTAATTTTTCCATATTTTTCCTTGCATTGGAATGGTGTCAAGATAGACATTTCTGTACAGAGACGGTGTCAACCAAGTTTGAAGATAGTACTGTCTGATTTGGTTGTATTTCTTCTGAATCTGTTAGGAAAATTCTCATAATTTTAGTTTGGATAAATGTAGCCCTAAGTTGGAGTTGTTAAAGTAGTGGGGTTTTTATTGTTCTTATCTATGAAGCAGAAGAGGTGACTTTAAATCTTTATTTGATGGTTTTCTAGAATGTCAGTTTAGATACAGCCCCCAATGCACAGGATAGAGCCTGAGATCCTGCTGTGTGTTAGTAGGAACTGCAGAGCAGGCTTTGGAAGGCCTGTGAAAAGAACATACTGCAAAAGTAGAATCATGATTTTTAGTAGGTTTTAAGACACCACCCCCCCCAAATTTGAACTGCTAATACAGTAAAACTCGACTAGTTTTTATTCTATTCCATTTTTAATAATAGATGTACTTAAATTTTATTTGCTTTGATATAGAAAATGTCTTTAAATACAATTTGAAAGTAAATGTAAAATTGAATGACTGTCACAGTACTTGGCCAGCTGGTGAGTCCCTTACAGAACTGGAAAACTGTGACTGCCAGTTGCCAGGGGAGGCAGGCATCTGACTCTTTCCTTTATCCAGCTGCCAATCTTTCACGTGTAGGAACTTCATATCCTTGTGGCTTCTTCCCCTCTGTAAAGGAGCATTAAAGCTGATCAGCAGATTCAAATGTTGGGGAGAAGGCAGAAATAGCAGAAATTCAGTGTCTCTGCCCTTCTCTAATAAGATTTGTTTCCTTAGGAAACCAGGCTAAGAGGCATGTCCTCGTTTCTGCTTTGTTTTTTGCATTGCAAATTTGGAGCTTTGCTCCAAGAAGTCGTTATTGCATCATAATCTCCAGTGTGGTGTGTTGAGCCTTAGGGAATTTTTCTTCAGCCTGGCATCCCGAGGGATTTTGAAGAACGGGAGCAGTAACATTTTTAGTAATTAGGAGTCACACAGGCAGTGGAATAGGGCCAATGAAATACTTTGGTAATGTAGTCGAGAATCACCACCTTTCCAAGCCCACCCTAACCCTCCTGCACACACCCTGCAGGAAGGCAGATCAGCCAGTCAGGTTAGTTAACTTGGGGAGACACTGAATCAATGGGAAAATGCTAATGCTGTTCATGGTTTAAGAAATGGTAGTTTAGTTTAAGTTTCATGTGCTTCATTGCATGGAAGATCAAACAATAATATACAGCACAAGCAATACTTTGCTGTAGCTCAGAAGCAGCAGACTCCTCTGTCACATGGTGCCTTTCCATTTTTCCTCCTGAGAGCAAATTTAACGTGTGCAAGGCACTGTCATCAGCTTATGAGGAGAATGAAGGACCACTTGGCCTGTTAAGTAGATTTAGAAAAGATGTGAGTAGGGTGTTCTTGTGCTGGAAAGGAAACCCAGCTCTGCTGAGATCAGCTTTAATCTCCAGTGTCATTCACTTGACAATGACATGTTGGATCAGGTAGTACCAAGAACAAACATACCAAGTAAGCTTAAGCATGAATAAAAATATGAAAGAAATTTTTGAAACTCTTAGTATTACAGGATTGTAAAACATTGAAAAGCCTTTCTTAGGAAGCTGTAGTACATATGTTCCTTTAAATTGATACAACAGCTTCCTGCAAAGCTACTATGTTTTTTTTAATAAAAAGAAATACACTTAGTCATCAACCCTTTTAAGCAGATAAAAATCATTGATCTAAAATGAGAACTGAAGATAGGGACATCAGATTGCTATCATGTTTTTACAGCTTCTTACCCAAATGTAGAGCCCCCTGTGTCTGCGTGCAGGGCCGTTCTTGGCTCATCATGCAATCAGGCACCCACTTCATAAATGTGAGCCAACATAAGCCTCAAAAAAGAGCAGTAACATGTCAAGTAATTCATCCATCCTTAGGTTAAATAGTCCTCTTTTGAGTACAGGTTATGCAATTTGAATACTGTGAATGTTGCCAAAATATCACATGGAAACTGTATACATATACATAAATTTATACATGGAAACCGTATTTTTTAATACTATTTCCTTTCTGATATTTCAGAACTGTAATAAGAGAGAGAGAACCTGTTTCAAGTATTAAAGTTTTTTTTTCTTCTCCTTTTGATTCAGATCAGGAGGAGGCATCTACTCTTGGCTTTGCCTCAGAATAAACTGTGCCTGCACAGGCATTAATAGAAAGTGATGTGGAGGCAGTAAATTTGTAGTTCAACAGAACTGACAGATCAATTACAGTGGCTTGTTTGGGATAATTTCATTAATCTTTTCTGAGATTAAGCATATATAAATCCTATTTTGGGAAGCAATTTTAATGTTTTTTTTCTGATGACAGTTTGGTCAGAAGTTTTTCAAAGTGCTGAGGTTGAGTGCTCAACTGGTGTGAGGGATTCAGGTCTTTAGGCAGTATGATATTCCATGAAAACAAAATTGATGCTTTCCATTTGTCAATTATTTTAGTGTCAACTTTTTATTCTTGAAGAGACTCTAGCAATTCTTGAAAGTTAGTTATCTAGAGCCTCTCTTGGAGAGGACTATTTTTAAGAAACTCTTTTATATGTAAAATGCTAGAGATCTTAAATATACCAATACTGTGTCTCTTGAAATGCTAAAAGAAAGCTCTGTCACCATTACTAGAAATTGCCTAGAGTGGCTTACAGTTGAAAGAACAAAACATGAAAGTTTTACTTTAATCTATAGTATTACTAAATATTTAGCAGATGTGCCTTTTGGGTAGCAGGAAGGCCTGTCTGACCTACTTTCATTTTAATCACTGAAGAGATATTTCATGATTTGGTGCTGGCAAAGTTCAGCTATTACAGTTCTGGTGTGAAAGCTGATCTCCTGAGTGTGAGTTGTCTTTTCTTTACTGGAAGGATATTTGTGAGAGGAAAGTAGAAGAAAAATTTCATATAAAGGATTTTGTCTCCTTCTTTCAGGTCTTGTTAATCTTTCAGGTCTTGAGGTACTGGCATGTTACTGTATTTACAGACTGCTGCAGCAGTAAGTTGCAAGCTTTTTCATGTGACAGCTGGTCACTTTTCCTTTGCAGCACATTTCATCAGCTCTTCTTATTTTTTCCAGACTGTCTTTCATGAGAAGCTGACTTTTTTTCAAGGAAACAACTACAATTCTCTTTTACAGTTGTAGGAATCTGCCTGTGCCAGTTAATATGTTCATATTTTAAATTTTTCTCTTTTTTTTCCCTTTTTTTTTTATTTTGGAGGGTATTTTTCTGTGCTCTGGCTATTCTTGAAGTTTGCCACCATAGGTGTGTCCCAGTGGCTGTTTTCCCCCCCTCTCTCATTTTTTCAGTTTCCTCTTTGATTGCCAATAGAGATTTCGTGGCAGAGATCAGATTAGTGGATGCCAACAAATAACTATCCTTGGTTTCCTGCTGGTTGGTTTTCATTTCATAGATTGGCTGTTCATCTAACGAATGCACATGTGAAAACAATGTTGGTAAGAGCATGGTGAGTTTTCAGTGTGTTTGGAAAAAGCCATTATCTGGTCAGAATGCTGAAGAGGAGACCTCCACCAGAGCTGGGTAACTGAGAAGTGGGGACAGTAGAGGCAGTTGGCACTGATGTCAGACACAGCTCTTGGCTTTGAAAACAGAGATGTGTTCTGTAGCATTATCTGAAATGGGCTGTCACTAGATCCAGTTCTTCCCCTATTTCTCTCTCCAATGGCAGGTTTCTTAATTTTTGCAGATAGGTAACAATCCAACATTTTCTTCCAGAGGAAACACTTGCTACAGGGCAGTTTGGACACCTGCAGCTTTTCTCAAGAGCATGGAATGAATGAGAGCAAATATTCTGATGCTCGTAGTGAAGAATTCTCCACACTGTTCACTATGTTTGACTCCTCAAATTTCCTCCTAAATTCCTAGGCCTGTGTTCCTATGGGCCTGCATATATGTAAAAATTTTTACAAGTACACTATAAATTCCATGCATTCAGATAATCTTGTCCATAAAACTTGTTTGTAGAACTGTTGGGAAGGTTTAATAATTATATAGGTGGCTATTCCTTTGTAGAGCTGTAGCTTCAAATCTACATTTCACAGTTTCAGGACTTTACTGGTGTAATTTTGATCCTCTACATAAACTAAGAAAATGTCCAAGCTCTTATAAGCCCCTAAGGTTGGGGTAGCAGTGAGAGGAAGGCTTACCTTGGGCTGGCTGCAGTGGTTCCTGTCCCAGCTGCTCTAGTTTTTGTGTTCTTCCTGCCACCACTGCAGGGTTGGCTCAGCTGCTGGTGCAGCCTTTGCTGAGAAGCTGCAAAAGGGTTTGTTTAAAAAGTGTCGATGTCCTCTTAGGTTATAAACTGAGGCCCTCTGTTTTGGTAGTAACCCTGCAGTTTGAAATCAATGTAACTTCACCCTCAAGAAAGAAGCTTTATTTCAGCTGTATCTTTCTAGCACGGTCTTACTGTTTTGGAAAAAAACCTTGCTTGGAAAGGGAAAATTAGTTGGTGTTTCTCATACCACATGGGTAAGAGGAAAGTTGAGCAGCCTCATTTCATCCTGAAATAAAAAGCTGAAGTCTGGGATTATTTCTGAATTGATTCCCTATTAAAGATGGCAAAAATCTTCCTTTGTGGAAGAGTTTGAACTCCATTTACATTGCTGGTTGAGGCTTCCACACAGACAGTTTGTGTTCAGTGTGTGTAGTAACCCCCCAGGGCTGTTTGCAACATGGCAGAAGACTTGTTGCTTTGTCTGTCAACACTGCTTATCCTGTTCCTCTTTCTGCACTCTGGAGCAGTTACCAGAAATTCTAGGGTGCTTGTGGTCTGAATATTTCTTCACAGTTAAGCAAATGTGCTCATATTGATCAGGGAAGCAGTTAAAGATTAAAAATATGCACGTTGCTGGAAATTGAACACAATTTTTTTTTGATTGAATGTGGCAGCAAAAAAGAGATGTCTATACTCTTCTAAAATTGGTGAAATTTATAGAAGATTGGATTGAGCCAAGGATGGTTAGAGTTTTAAAAATTATGACCTTTAACTAAATGTCAAATAAATGGATTTTAGTTAATTCTGGAAAAATGCTAAGGCAGAGCATGAAAAAGTGTTCCAGCTCTGTATAACAGAACTGAGATGTTCACTGGGAAAGGACAATAAAAATTGCCTTGATTCATATGAAAGAAGGTGAGAGAATTGAGAACTGAAACAAATAAATTAAGCAGCTTGTGGAGTTGTCTTTGTTACTGATAGATGAATGCATTAAGGAAATGTTAAATGTAGCAGGCTGACCACAGCACTTCTTAAATTAGAAGATTGGCAAGTAGTCTTAGAAATCTTAGAAATCTTCCTAATTTCCTTACTTTACTGCTCTTGAAGCACCATGAGGAAAGAAGCTGAGACAAGAGAGGGTTGTGCAGTGTGACTCATCCACACAAGCTTGCATCTGCTAAGTCTTACATGGTGAGCACAAAACTCACTTTGTCCACACCTTTCAGTCCCCTCCTGTGAGCACCTGTAATGTCCAGGGTGTCTGTGGTGACTGCAGGGGGCTGTGGAGGTCCTCTGTCACCCCTTGCACCCCGGGCAGGACCCTCAGCCAGCAGTGCAGACACCAGCGTTGGATCAGCCGGGCACATCAGTCCTGCCTGTTGGGTGCCTCTGTGAACATGGACATGGTCTCATGAACAGACTCATTGTTGAGAAAGAATTGGTTTACATGTTAAATCGGTAACTTTATTTCCTTGACGTTTTTTAAATGTTTAAAATGTCTTCACGTGTCTCTTAGGATTGTGAATGGACAGAAGGTTGCAGGTTTAGCTCTTGGAATGTTCTGGCAACATCATCCACTCTTTTTTGTTGGAGCTTGTTGCCATTAGAGGTGGTTCAGCAGAAAGGACTGGACATGGATGCCTGCAAAGCCCTGTAGTCCTGCTGCCACTGCCCTCCCAAATCCTTCCAGCTCCCTCTCGCCTGGTGTCACTCTGGTGTCCGTGCCAGTTTTGTGATCACTAACTTTTTCTGCTATCTGTAGAGGTGTAAAATAAAACCAGGGTGATACAAAATCAGTTTGAGGAACTCTGGTACTCACTGTGTTTGCTGTATTTTAGTTTTATTTTTTCTGTGTAACTAGAAAAAGTTGCAGTTACACACTGCAACTTCCTCTCCCTCCGACAAGAAGCAGGAGGGTCAGGAGTTCAATGTGTATTACCTGGGTTAGGGAGGCTTACTTAGCTACATTGCTCAGTTTTAAAAGGAGGAAAAGAGTTCACTTGATCGGTCAGTGAGACCACATGACAAGCAGCTGAATGTAATTAGGTGGGGAGGGTGGTTGTGTGGGGCTGGCAGCCTCTTACATCCATGTGAATGTTAAAGCTATTAGTCTGAACTACACTGTTTTGGTTTTATTTTCTTTCTCTGCTGATACTACCTGTAGATGAGAAATGGCTCTTTTTGCATGACTATGGTATTCGAGAGCTCTGAACTGTGTCAGGAAACTTGTCACTGAAGCACCCTTGGAAAACTACAGCTCCATTCACAGCTGTTAAGCATAGGTATGGAAACACTCTCTTTTGTATTTCTTTTCTTAAGACTTATTACATTGTTTTCCTTCAGCTGACTGTTGCGTGCCAGCTGTTCCTCTGTTGAGATCTGTGAAACAATGTCACTGTACTTTAACAAACTGTCTGGAGTACTTTGATTTGGAGGGACAGTTCAGCATTGCTGCATCCTCATGTTCTAAAGGGAAAAGTAAACTTAAAGCTGGGGAGTACACTGGCTTATATAACACATAGGCTTTGGGTTTAAATGGCAAAACTGCAGCTCCTTTGGGATGTATTTAGTCATTGCTTTTCACAAATAAATCAGTCAGAGGTAAGGACAAACCAGGGAAAGTTTATTAATAAAATTAATTGACTGCAGTGACCAGTGTCTGGATTCAGTAGCCCTAAGATGCCCATTCTGGTCCCAAGTCATCAGCCTACCTTTTCTTTTGTGTTAAGTCAAACTTGTTCTGCAGTTAGAAAGTGGAATTAGGCCTCTGATAGTGAAGTGTGCTGTGCAAGTAACATTCATAATACTAAATAAAGTATCTCAGTATTTTTAAATGTTGCAGAGCTTGAACTTTTTCCCCCTCTATTTCTTCCTGTATTGCCATTAGCATTTAAAGATAGATTATACTGAATAAAACAGTCCTTTAGAACAGTCGTTTTTTTAACTGGGTTGTGCACTAACATTTTTGTTCTTGTGTGCACTAAAGGGATGGTAAAAGGAATAAAAATGGTGTGTTGCACAGTCTGTTATTTTTAATTAGCAAAAGGAATCAAAGAGCTAGGAACCATGAGAGCTCATCTAGTTAACATTTATTGTTCAATCATATAGTAATGACTTGAGTCTTAAAATTAATTATGATAAAAGCAATACCATTGGGTGGTGGGATGTTATTACTGTGTTTTGTATCTCCTATGGAAGAAAGTCAAAATGTATGCACCCATCTGACTAAGTCATCCCTGGCAACCCCAAGCATGAATTTGTAATCAGGCATCCTTTCTAGCCCATGTGTTTGCCAACATTTTTCTAATCATGGACCAAAACTCCAGTTTTTGTAGACTGTAAATAATCAGTGAGGAGTTGTTCAGAGAACAGAAAACAATATTCCTTTCCACTTCTGTGGGAAGGTCACAAGGCTTTCCCAGGGTTTTAATTGATGTCTAACATGGATTAAGATGATTTTTCTAGTCCTGATTATCATCAGTTGACTTGTGTTTGAGGAAGAAGTGAGGAATTCATAAATGTAGTTAAATAAATGTGTTTTCTTGCTGTCTCCATATAGACATCCCCAGTGTATGAAAAAATTATATAAAATAACTGGGAAAAAGGATTTTTCTAAACATTGATGTTTGGCTTAGTGTCTCTGTTTTTATGTGCTGTGCTGGATAGATTGGTTGTCATAGCTGCTTCATGGTAATTTACTGTTATAGAATGCTTTCAATTATTGCATTACATGTGCGTTTTTAATGAGTTACAGAAACCATTTCTAGGACATTTTAGGGCAGTGATTTCTAATAGCCTAAGTTACTTGAAAATTAGATTTTGATAATTTTGGGATTCTGTTGTAAAGAGCAAAACAATATTCTAGCACATGGTGCTGCCACCCTTTCCTTTAACATACTCCTGGATTTCAGTATATTTGCGGATTTCCAGCATGTCTTTCATTTACAACATTATCATAAACAGAATATCCTTAGTAATTAAGCCTGGTAAAGACAAACTGGGAATCTAATTCAGCAGGACTTCTTTAAACATGTCACTAACAATGGCATTAAAGAGAAATTGTAATTTTTTTGCCTTAAGAAAAAATAGGAAAAAAAAGAAGACCAATGAAAACTCTGAAACCGTGTAAAACTTAAAAGAATGAACACAAAAAATGTTGAAAGCAGTTAATGGAAAGAGATCTGGAATGTGTCCTAGCAGAATGAGAGAAATAAATTCTAAACAATGGGAAGGAGAAAAAGGAGTAATTTATATTTGGTCTAGAATGTTTTACTTCATAACTAGGAAATAGTATAGCTCCTGCTTCTGAATTTTGTTTAAATACTGTGTCATAGGGATAAAATTTCTATAAAAAAAATCAGGTTTGATACACTGTGATGCAACTGTTAGTATAAACAGAAGCAGAAGTGGCATCTTGGTGAGAAGGGAATTCTCTGGCATTGAGTGGGTTGGTGTGTTGGCATAGGCACTGCAGCTGTGCTGGTTAGTGCTGAGATTTTCTTTTTTCACATAATTTATTTTCACTGGAATCTCATTACTGGCTTCTTAGTTCCTTCTATAGTAAATCAGATGCATTGATTTAAAATCAAACCAAACACTCTCAGCCAAAGCTATTTTAATAGAAGATGAAACAGCAGCACCTACTTTAATGAGTCTTTTCAAATAGAAACTCTTGTGGGACAGTATCATTACATACTCCCAGTTTCTTATGACTTGTGCACAGAAGTGCATAAATGAATAGATTCTTTCATATCTACTTACCCTTTATATCCTGCTCTTCATTTCAGAGGTTTTTGAGCCTTTCTCAGTTGTAATGTAAAATGTAAAAAACTGCAAATTGTTGTATGAAGTCGGTTCATCAGTTTGTGTGAGATTTTTGGGTTCCTCATAAGTGTGTTTATCCTTGGTGTTAAGCCGAGACAGGACAGTCTGTATCCCCTGTGGTGTGATAACTGCATGTGTTTCCTTGACACAGTTTTCTACAGGGAACTTGCACTGCTGAGATCAATTAGAGCAGTCTGACTGGCAATTTATTTTCTTAGAATAACTTCACATATTTTTTCTGGAACTGAAGTTATAGAGGTGGTTTTTCTGTAAGCTTGCTGCTGCTAAGCCATTTATTAACTATAGCAGAACTGTTCTGAATGTTAATTGAAGACTTCTGAAGGGAGAGGTAGGAAATTGCCTGTTACTGTGGATCATTTAAAACAACCTACAGTTAAATGCTATGTTTGCATGAAACATTATGAAGATTCCTTAGGAAGGCATGTATGGCAGTTTTTGCCAGCTCTTCATGCTAGTTTTTAGCCAGGGGTGTTACCCTACATCTTGGGGCCTTGTCTCCATCTAGAAATAACTAAAAGGAGTATGGGCATTAGACTTGTGCTGCTTTTTGCTTTCCTTGCAGGGCTCATACAAACCTCCATGACAAGAGTTAGTGTAAGAAATTCTAGTTTGCTGTGCTATTCATCTGAGCAGTCTTTACTGTATATCAGGATTTAACTATAAATGATGCAGTAATACAGGATGTTGATCAGAGTAGTGAGATAAATAGTGTTGGCAACTCAGGTTGAAAAACAGCAGGCTTTTTGAATGGAAGCTTTGTGTTGTGCAGTTCAGCCTCCTTAATCGGTGCTTCTTTTGAATTATGCCTTCCCTAAGGCTCTAGGAGAGAAGCTGTGCTGGGATACCAGTTGAGGCAAACGTTTTGCCAAAGCACTGTCTTGAGTATTTTGGCAGGCTACAGAGCCCCAGTGGAAAGCTTGGGCACTGTTAATATGTGCTGCAGTTCTGGAGCTGTTCAAGTGAAAGAAAAACCCTCCTCCGAAACCTGTAATTTTAACTTTGCTTTGTTAGAAGAGTTTGAGTGACTTTTGAGCCACAAACCTGCTCCAAATCGGCTGTGTCTTGATGTCACAGATGAAGATTTCTGTGAGCGTTCTGTCGCACGTTAGTGACTTCCTGAAGAGAACAGGTTGTGGCCTTTTAAATACCACCTATTTCAAGCAGAAGTGGTGTTTTATTATGTAATGGACAACTTCAGTTATGCCCAGAGCATTCTCAGCAACTTGCTTTTAACCTTCTCACAGCATTTCTGAAACATGGAAGTGTCACATATCCTTATGATTTCCAGATGTGTTTACTAAAAAAAAAAAATCTCTCTCAGACTATAGATATTATAGACTCTGAAATCAAAGGCTCAGCTTCTTTTTGAGACCTCTTAGGAGCAGATTATTCACCAGTTCTTTCTAGTGTCATGCTGCTGGCCTGCAGTGCTCTGACATGGCAGCATGATCTGGAGTGGGCCCAGTGACCTTGGCACCTGCAAGGATGCTGCTGCCAAATTGTGTGTTTTAAAAGTTTGAGAGGAGGGAATGCTAGATGTGAGCCTCAACTTTATCAATCTAGATACATTCTTCTATCTCTGTCCATGTGTAGCACTTCCCTGCTTAGCATCTCTGACTGTCCTGTCACTGACCTTCTGACACTGGATTGAGATTAAGGAGTTGAAGGAATAACCTTTTCTAGTTGATGGACAGGGTTTTTCTTTGACAGTTTCCTTTGCTTTCCCACAGATAACTACAAACTTATTTTGTCCTTTTTGCTAAACTCATTTAAGAAACTCCTCCGATGAAATATTTCCACAAATAACTTTTTATTATTCCTAATATCATGCCCTATATCCACATAAAATAGTTTTTTCAGCTCATTAGAAATGGGTATCTCAGTAACTTTGATAACCAGTAAGTTTTCTGGGTTAGGGTTAGATTTTTATCTCCTGGAAAACCAAACCATTCCCTAAAGAAATACTCTTATGATCCTATGTCATTCTTATCTTCTCCTTATCCTTCAGTGGCTATTTCTGAGGGCAGAAATAGAAGTGTAATCTTTTTTCTTACCCTTTTGGAGTTGAAAGTGTTGCTGAATGAATGGGTGGTCAAACTCTTGGTTATTTCTCTCCTGTTAATACGACCAGGTGTGTGGCTGAAAGAATTGGAAATGGTGTAAATCTGTGTAAGACTGTCATTCATAATTCCCTGATACTGTCAAGAGCAGGTACAGTGCAGTGATGTGTTACAAATGTAAAGGTTAGGCTGTGAGTAAGCAAGGAGGTGGGTCCCAGAGTGGTCAGAATTGTCACATTAAGGAAGGGCATTGCTCTGATTTTCCTATTTTTAAGTTAGTGGAAAAGCATGGCACATTAACTCATCAGCCATTGTGGATTAATGTATTTATTACAGGAAGAGTTGCATGGTTGAGGATGAAGTAAGTAGTATGGAGCTGTTTAAAAAAAATTTAAAATTCTTTCTTTATTTTCCCCAATCTATGCTGGAATTTATTCACTTTATGCCAATATTTATTTCACTGCTTTAACTTGAAAGCAGCTTCTGATGAGAGTGCAAAGAAATAACTTTCGAGGCAAAAGCTCTCATTCCCAGGAGAGGGATAGTTCAACTGTTTTTATCACATACTGTTGCAAATCTTCATCTACAGTATTTTCTTACCATGAAGCATGAAAATGTTAGAAACTGATTGAATAGAGTGCTTTTTTATATATATATCAAAGTGTTTTTTGCAGAGAACTTTAAACTGCACAGAGATCTGTATGGGGAATATTGGACTATCATCTGCAAGATTCCTGTTTTTTTTCCTTCTTTTTTTTCCCACTTCCATGCTACCTTTCATTCCTTTATGTAACAGAGCCATTCTTTGAAATCCAGCCTCCTTTTTATTGGTTTGGTGATGCTGAAATGCAAACACAGTTGCAAAACTAACTGTTGTTTCATTTCCTTGCTTCTCCACTCCTAGTTTCCTCTGGTTTTCTGGAAAAAAAATCCATAATCTGCTGTTCCTTGCCTGGCCTGTTGTGCAAGGTTCTCACCACATGTGCAGAGCCATTGCTTCCCTTTTGTGCTCCCTTTCTGGGTAGGATCATGATTTTATGCCTGGCATCTCCCGTTATAACTCATTCACAGCACTTTGTGTGCCTGTCAGCTCTTCTTGCTCTGCAAAATGCTGCAGTTGCAGTGATGCTGACAAATTGTCATAGAGCATCTTCAGCCAAGTTAGAAGTGACATCAACATCTGGGGGCTAAAACCTTGCAGCCTATTTTTTTTTGTACCTATTTTTGCAGACTCCTATATGTATCTTGAGCATCCTTAAAACTGCATAGATCTTTCCAAGAAAGAGTCAATCTTTAGACATTGATTCTGCAATTCCCCTACAGTTGAAACTAAAAAGATCATAACAGTGAAATGCCATGTAAAGCAATTGAGAGTAACCAAAAATAAATGCTTAGAGCACCTGAAACTTTCTCTCATTTGTGAGAGGAAGGGCTATCTATGTTCCTTCTTGTTACTTACGTTACAGAAAATCCCCAGAAGTCACAGGAAATGTCATTTTGGCCAAAAGTAAAGCAAGCCAGGTCATATATTTTCCTAATTAAAACCAAACAGTGCAGCTCAGCACATTTCAGTGAAGTCCTTATTTATTAACTCTCTCCCTCCAGCATAGCAGTTACTTCAGTTTATAAAAAACTGTTGTCATAATTTGCTTATATTACATTTGTACGTATCTGGCAGCTTGGAACAAAAGGCACTTCTAATGAAGTGTTGACTAAGCAGGAACATTATTTAACTCTCTGTCCTTTTGTTTTGACAGAGCTGTCAAATGTCTGATGGTGACCAGTTCTTCAAGCATTAAGGTGCTGCTGGAGCCTTAGAGCAGGGTGAGGCCATTCTCTGGGCTTCACCCACGCTAGGCAAGAATGTGGTTACTGCTTTGCTGCAGTGTGATGGGAGTGCTGGTATGACAGGGTTAGTGGGTTATTCCTTTCAGGTCCAGATCACTTTCTCAGTTCTGCTGTTGTAAGAGATGAAGTGACACATAAAACAGCTGTTGAAGTTCAGTTTGTATAGTGCCTGGGTGAAAAATTTTTTTAGTATGAATTTAGGTGCACTTGTAGAATGATCAAATCTGTACAAATGCATTGTTGCCATGTGCTTGTATTTACACGTTATCTACCGAGAGACCTGCAGGAGCTTCTTTGTCTGTCTCTGTGGGATTTGGACTCCTCTTCCTGCAATGCCCATGTCAACTCTTTAATCACAAGCATGTAGCCTCAACAGAAAGAAAACCTCAGTTTTCATTGAAGACTGCTGTACCCTCCTCACACCTGGGGTAAAGGAGGTAAAGACACAATGGAATACCTGTGATCCATCGTTAATGTGTTTTTTATGAAGACCCTTGTTAGGAACAATGCAATTGTATCCAGGTGTGTGGGTGGTTTCACAGAAACTTTAGATCTGCTCCTAGGTAGGTCCTGTACAAATCTCTCTTGAAATGCTGTTTGCCTGCAGGAATAAATGGGACATGTGAACTGTGTAATTGCTTCCCAGCCCTCCTGTCAGGCAGCACCCTTTTTAGACAGGGAGACATGAGGCACACCTCTTTATCTGTGGGCACCCATCAGCCTGAATGCAAACAGGTGACACGTAAGCCTCTTGGCTGTGTGCTAAAGAGGTGGTGCTAGGAAAATACTCCTACTGCAAGTACTATCTCCAGTGTGCCCTAACTATTCCTTTAGCAGAGTTTGGGGTAAGTGGTATACCTTACTTTAAATTGATGTGCTTGAGGACTGTTTGACTAGGGGCATGTTCAGATTTCCTGAATTTTACACTCTGTGTGTGTACACGTTTTTCTTTGCACCTCAATTTTTTTTTTTTGGCTTGGTTTTTTTCATTTATTCATCTCTTTTGCCTTCTTCCTTTTTATTTCTTCTCTCCATCAGCTCAATAGCAGCACAGAAGTTGCAAGTGTAAGGCCAGTTCAGGAAGCAGATTCCCTGTTCCCATACTGCACTGGGGAAATCCTGCATGCCAAGCCATTTTCCTTAATTTATACGTGAGCAATGCTGCCATAGCCTGGAATGTTTTATCACACAATAGAGTTGTGATATTTCTGTCCTGCAGGCAAGAATAGGAGCCTGTTAACACTGATGCCTCTTAATGTGAGTGTACCTCAGACTAGGAAATGCAGTGAACAAGAGTTGCACTTGCTTTGCAGAACGTTCTTCCTTGACAATCCACATCTGGATGTGTTTGTATGTGGAGAATCCAGAGCAGCTGTAAGGGACAGCTCAGGTGGTGGCTGTGAGGTCCTGTTAGCAATGGAAAAGGCCTGCAGACCAGGCAAAGGACAAAGCCAGAGCTGCACGGGATTTACAACAGGCAAAACCATGGAGGGCTTGATGTGAAGCTTAAGACTGTGACCATTAGTTATATATTTTTTTTTTTTTTGCAACTAAGGAGTTTCTACTGTTTTAAACAATATTTGGGAATTACATTCTTTTGGTGACCTGATGAATTCTAATTTTATCCTCACTTTTCCCTGAATCTTCCTTTTCTACCTCCTACTCTTCTGATATACAAAGTACAGGAATGTGGCAAGAATGACTGGAGAGTGAAGCTGGAAAGCCTAATTTTTAAAGAAAAGCAAAATCGGAAGGGAAAAAAATGGGATGGGGTTTTAGTAATAGGGACATGACCTGTAGAAACTCCACAGCAGTTTTTGCTATGAATATACTTTTTACTATGAATATATTCTTATTTCTGTGGAGCTGGATGTCCCTGGACACTAGGACTGCAGGTCTTGGAAGCAGAGGGTGGAGATCACTTTTTAAATATTTGTACAGGGAGGAGGACAAGGCTTGAAACTGCTATGAAAATAGCTCTTTGCATGTCTCCAAGGATAGGTTAACTGTGCAGGGTTTCACAAGAACCACTCCCTGGAGATATTTGAATAATAGATTGACATTGTGGGGTGCAGTGAGAGGTGTGTGCATTTCAAAAGCCACAGGAGAAAATTTCCTTCTCAAGCAAATCCTTTAGAAGGCATTTTTATGCCCTTCCTGTAAAGGGCTCCTGGTGCTCTGTCAGTCCTTTGGAAATTGTATTTGTTACCAGTGATGGGGAGAACTGAGGTTTAAGTTGGCAGAATAACGTGGCATGTTTGGACTAACAGACAATACAAATGGGACATGACACTAGGAACACCTTCAGGTTTTACTTCCCCAAAGTCTAACCTAGACCTCTGTGTTTAGGCCAAAGCTTTTACCCAGCCCTGTCCAATGGAAGGGCACAGCTGAACCATAACAGTTCCTGACAGCTCCATGTAAGACCTGTAGCTCCCTGCTTTCCTCTTTAAGGTCTTGCACAGGGTGCATGATAAATTAGCTTTCTTACAACATAAATTAGTAGTGATTAGGTGGCACTATCCAAGTTTGTAGTTGTTACTAAAAGTATGTTCTGTATACATATAGTTAGCTAACACAATGCCAACAAGACAAGGCAAATACTTCTATACAGTTGGGGTAGCACAGTAAAAGGCATGATTCTAGCTTGTCTTTCTGTAATAAATATACTGGCCCTAACATTTATATTTAAGCCTTTTAAAGCAACAATTAATTTAAGGATATTGAAGATGAAAGAATGTGTGCTTGAGCAGAGGGTAAGCTTACACAACTCTTTGTCCTTGGAGAATATCTGAGGGCAAAGGAAACATCATGTATGAGATGGAAGTCTAAATCAAATGCAGTCTTTAGGAAAAAACCCTCCTTGATTGCTTTTAGAATATTTTTCCCTTTCTTCTAGTGCATTTCATTGAAAAGACTTTGAAGAGCTGTTAGGCAGATGATTTGGTTTTACTTTTTTACCCTTCCCCAATAGGGGACAGGATGTAAAAAATGAAACAAACCCCCCCAAATCACTTTTGCTGATAGATATGTGTGTGTTTAATGGATCAGAGCTTTTAATTTTTTTAAAAAAATGTTGTTATATCAGTGTGTGTGGCTGCCTGTTCGACTTGCTTACTTGAATATGCTGCTCCTTCAGACCTGCATGGTGGATGCAGACTTGCAGTTGTGGTGAATTTATGTGAAAAGCTCACTGATAGCTGTTGCTGCAGGGTTTTTCCTTTCAGTCTTCTGCTCTACTGCAAAACCCTGGTTGAAACGTAAGTGGCAATTGAATTAGCTGGCTTTGGTGTAATAGTGAGTGTGAACTCTGTCACCTAAAACCCCTTTCCTGCAAGGTTTTACTGGCATTGATGGCATAATGTTAAATATACCTTGGCTGAGAAAAAGGAGAATTCAACACTAAAAAAGGAAAAAAGTGTCAGATGCTTTCCACTGACTCTTCAGTTGGAGAGTCTCTGGGGTAAATTGGACCATTGTCTGCATTTGACTGGGGTAAAGCCAGTCATGGCTGAGTCAACTAAGTCACAGCTCTGACTTGTAGTCAAGGGCAGGACTAACATAAAGGTGAAGATTTAAAACATAGTTGTGGTTTTAGCTGAGTGGTGGTGATTGACACTCACACACTGGAGATATTTATTCCAAACCTCAAGCTGTGAGTTGATAATCAAGAAATGAATTGGTGTTTTGCCATTGATGCAAACCACTGCAGTGTTTGACTTGAATAACTTTATCTGGTTCAAGCTACAAGTAGTTACAAAAATACTTATTTACAGTTGAACCAGCAGATTTCACTCTTAAAATTTTATTTCATCATCTAATTTTTTTGATTCTGGTGTCTATTTTCATCCTTCGTAAGAGGGAATTTTATGCCACTTTTATGTTGCTTTTAGAATGGTTATTTTAGGCTTATCTTTTCATGTTCATGTCTTTGAACACGACACAAGGCAGCTCTCTACTGTTTGTTTTGGGGGAGGAGAGGCTCAGTAGCTACTCAACAGGAAAGTACCGTGCACTCACATCGGCCTTTGTAGTACATGTGAAATTAGCCAGTGATTTTTGTTACACATTCTAGCTGTTTCTGCACTTAGATCAGACTATAGATAATATGGTTATTTTTTTCAAAGGCACAAAAAGGATAGAGAGAAATTTCTTAAATATGTATGAGCCATGGAAAACTGCACGTGTTGTTAAATGGCAATTCAAGGTCAAGATTTAGTTTGAATTATTAACTAGCATCCTGATAAAACCTTTAAAAACTGAAATTGTTCTTCTAAACAAAACAAAAACACCACCAACAAGAAAAAGCTTTTTCAAGACTGAAAAATAGTTACTAATAGAAAATGATTGTAATTTTTATTTAAATATAGTGGGCAGCCTGGGAAAACTGTGGGGTTTTTTCATATGCTAATAATACCACTGTGAGTCTTTCTGTAATATTGCACTGCTGGTACGTTTAAGTAGCTTTTGCCAGCTTCCATGCAGATTAAAAACAGTTCTGCAGTGCATGGTCCAGACATCTGCAAGACTTTGACCTTCATTTTTGGTCTTGCCTGAAGAAGTCAAAATGCTGTTACCCTCTCTTTCTAGTAAGAGGAATGTAATAAAATTAAAGGTGCACTTTTTCAGTCATAGCTGAATTTGATATTGGTAGTTGGTATTAAGTTGAAGCTGGTGTAAAGGAGTACAGAACTGGTCCCTCTGCTGATGCTTTGTAGTTCAACTAGTGATTTGTATTTTAAACATTTGTCAAAAGAAGCCCTGGCAGAGCTGTTGACTCACTTATCCTTTTTGCTTTGCTTTTTAAGGTGCCTGCTGAATTCTCACTATGTCTGATGGGGACTATGATTACCTCATAAAATTTCTAGCACTCGGTGATTCTGGAGTAGGAAAGACCAGCCTTCTTTACCAATATACGGATGGCAAATTTAATTCCAAATTTATCACCACCGTGGGCATTGACTTCCGGGAAAAGAGAGTGGTGAGTTTTCTCAGAGTGAGCTACTTGAAAATAGTGTCTGTCTGTTTGTGAAAAATCAGACCTGCCAATCCCTATGTGCAGGCATCTAATCAATAGTTACTGTGTACTTTATCTTGTAAATGCCTCATTGTCCTGGTTGTTTTTGTCGTTGTTGTGTGTGCAGACCCATTTCTCCACAAGTTAAAGAAGAGCTGATTCTAAGGAACCACCTCTTTCTGCTCAGCAGGTGTTGATGAGAGTGTCTACTCTATGAGTTGTGCACATAGAACCTGGAGTAGCACTTCTATTGTTGAACACCCCTCACAAGGAAGGACTGAGCTGCAATAAAAATGGTTTTTGCTGTCTGTGAACTGAAATGGCTGGTGAACAAAGGCTGCGGTGTTGATTTTAAACCAATTTTAAATCGTGGGTGAAATGGGATAGCATGATATATGCAGCTTATCTGGCTTTCCTAAGCAGTCACCCCTACCAGAGAATAATTTTGAAAAATAAGGTTGCTTTTTTTTTAACCCCTGAATTGTTATTAAACTAAGCAACAAATGTACTTTTGGTATGAGGCTGAGGAATGAGTTATGATTTACCAGTTGGATGCTGGTCCTTGCTGCTGTAGGAAGAGGAGTTGGCATGAGGTGTTTTTTTCGTTCTTATGTGCAAGTATTAAATGCTTGATGGTTCAACCAATTAACTCAATCAACCAGGGCTGGTTCCCAAGTGTCCAGAAATCTGGATGGTGCATTGTGCAGACTGGCTTTTGATGCATGACATGCACCACAGTAGTGCAAGGAGTAACTCTCTTACTGAAATGCCAGACTGGTCTCTTGAATAAATCAGTATTCCTTTTGTGAGATAGTAAACCTGGTGGGTTTGCTTGATCAGCATATTTGATAACTCAGGATAAGATTTACATTTCACAGCCTGAATTTTATAATCCACAAATTCAGCAAGATTGTGTATCTTTAAAGATATGTTTGTAAATCAGGCTAACCATGACAGTTGAAGGTAAAGATGGCCTAACATGAAGTATCCTAAACAAGAAACGAATCTATTTTTATCTGATCATTCCCAGACTAATAGAGGCCCTTATTTATATTTTCATGCTGACTAAACTCTTCAGCTTTTATTGTTATCATGCAATTTTTGCTTTATCAGCTGTGATATAAGATCTACCCTCAGCAATTTTTCAGCAATCTTTTGTCATCATCTCTGAGTCTGTTTGCTAATGAGGTTCTGCTGGTGGTACAAATACATTGGCAGATTGCATTGTTGCTTTTTTTTATTTTTATTTGAACATGACACAAGATAATAGTGAAAAAAACAGAAAATCAAAATACTAAAATGAGTCTTATCTTATGACCACTCTAAATATCTTTCTGGAGTCCATAGGCTATTGGATACTGGTTTTCCAATTCCACTTTTACCCTTATTTTCAAATATTTAATTGGATGAAAAATTAAAATGAAATCTATATTGCTTTTGCCCTATAAAGCAGAGGAATTGAGTTGTAACTGGGATCTTTGCATTGGCAGTGTTACTTTTGCTGAGTTTAATGCCTGTAAATGTCAGTTATTTTGTGTTCTGCAGCAGCTGGGCTGCCAACAGTCTTGTGAATTTACAGGTGTATAGACCCAATGGGCCGGATGGTGTTGGTGGCAGAGGACAGAGGATACACCTTCAGCTCTGGGACACTGCAGGGCAGGAAAGGTATGACTCCAGCTGGGAACATCTGCTTACTGTAACAGCAGCTGTAAATGGATGGAAAGTTTCCTATGAATACCCACTAAATTATAATTTACCACTGCAAAACATGAAAACTGTAATTCTTGTTTTTGGAAACTTACAGTTTATTTTTTTCATGGCCAATGCAACTTTTCTTTTTAAAGTTTTCCTTAAATTTCTGTAAATCTGAGGTCTTGGGAAAGTCAGACAGGTAAAACCATCACAAAGGGTTCTTTTCTATTTGCCTATTAAAAGACTAGCACCTTGTGGCTGTTAGTCTTAAATTCAAGAACTGATGTATATAGGGGATAAAATTCTGTTCAAAGTTTAGAATTTCATTATTATTTTAATTTCTAAATGTTTACAAAGCATGCTTTACAGTAAAGACTTTGTCTAAAGCTTCACATGCAAGTCTCCTTGGCTCCTTAGGCCTCCATTGGGCCACAGTAATGTTAGCAATTCTTGTTACACAGTCCCTGCATCAGCAAAACAATTATGAATATTTCATTCTAGTTAATTCAGTCTTAAGTTACCTCAGTTTTATGACTGTATGCAATTATGTTTTCAAAGTAACTTGTCAGATGAGCCAACTAATTTCACTTTGCTGGTCTAGGTTTCGTAGCTTGACAACAGCTTTCTTCAGAGATGCCATGGGGTTTCTCCTACTCTTTGATCTGACAAATGAGCAAAGCTTTCTGAATGTCAGGAACTGGATAAGTATGGCATTCTTTTGTTTTCTTTCCTTCTTTGCTTGGATGGGGAGGAGGCTGTGTTTGTGAATGTGGAGTATCACTGAGAAATAGAACTTAAAATACTGGGGTTTGTAGTTTTCTCAGTAAAAGGACATAAACGTTGTATTTATAATTGTAGTAGCTGCTAGTGATGGCTTCTAGGGCTTACCTGAAATTCAGCTTTGCTACTGAACTTGAACCTTAACCTATATAAAAGCAAGCTGAGAGAACATTGTATCTTTGGCTCTGGTGCTGTTCAGTAAGAGTGTGGAAAGCCTATGCAAAACTCTAGTTTGACTCACCTGAAGCTTTATCAGCAAAACTTAAATGGAAGGCAAATGTTACTAAGCTGGTATATCTAGGCAAAGAAGTTCCCAAAGTGCATCATCCACAAGGAGAGGGAAGTATATCCTTTCCTGGCAGCTCACTGAAGATGCTTAGTGAGCATAACTCCTTAAGCTACAAATACACAACCTTCTGTGCTAACTTTGTCAGACTTCTGTTTCCCTGGATTTTTCACTGGAAAAATAAGGTTGCAAGCCCACCTGTTCTCTGGCTCCTCAGTGCACTAGCAGAAGTGCTGTGAGCTACCTGAGAACATCCTTGGTTTGTGACAGTGCGTTGTGACCCCTGTTCATGGTGGTGCTCGTAGGTCAGCTCCAAATGCACGCGTATTGTGAAAACCCTGACATTGTGTTGTGTGGAAACAAGAGTGACCTGGAAGACCAAAGGATGGTGAAAGAAGAAGAGGCTAAAGAACTTGCAGAAAAATATGGGTAAGTAACTTTCTTCCAATTACTGCTGTTTAAAGCAGAAGGAAATGCTTTCTGTAATGCTTTTTCAGTATCCTGGAAGATTATTACCTTTTTTCCTCTGTCAGAGATTCATGTTTCCCACATTGCTTAAAAATAAATACTTAGTATTGCAGTAATCTGGCACTGCAGATTAGTTAATCTTCTTTCCTTGGCAGTAAACAAAGTAAATCTTCACAAATGTTCTGGAAAAGAGAGAGAATTTAGCTAGAAGGGTGGGTGAATAATGGGGTCAATTCTTTGCTCTTGCCTGTGCTGAGGCATCTGCACTCCCACAGGCTCCCAGGGAGTCTGAAAACCGAGTCAGACCAGCAGGAAGACAGGGCAGCCTTGCCCTTGCCCTTCCCTACATGCAGGTCGTGTCCCTGAAGGAAGTCTGTGAAGTATTTGTTTCTATCAGACATTAATTAACCCCATTGTAATTTTATACCCCCTTAACTCTTCCATGGGGCTCGTACATTTCACTGTGGATCAGAAATGCACTTCTGAAGGAAATCTTCTGATGCATTTATTGTGGTTGATTTACATAGTGGGGCAGCTTTCTAGCACATGAACTGGATTCCTTCTCAGCTGAAGACTGAGCTGGGTGATGGGCTCCAACCAGTGATGTGCATTCAGTCTGGAGGAATGGATGAGAACTGTGGCACAGTAAAGCCCACTAGACATGTGTGGTGTGAACACTGGCTCCTCAGTGCAAATTGCCTTGTTCTGCAGCTCTTCTGTTGTGTCCTATCTCTTTCCTATCACATAGGCACAAATTACTTTGCCTTCACCTTGAAGAATCATTGGAGGCAAATCAGAAGGAATCTATTATAGACAAATGGGTTTAATGCAATATTACCTTCTTACTTTCTCCTCCTGTGAAAATGCTTGTTTGAAGTCCATGTCACACAGACAACAGCAAGTGCATATAGTACTTTAACCAGCTGCTTGTGAAGGGGCAAAGTTTTAAACAGCGTTAGATGGTGTGTGACCATTTCTTAAATCTCTTTGCATGTGACTTCTGGAAATAATTTATGAAATATTTATCTTTGTGGCCGAAAATGGCAACTTGATATGGGAATAGAGAGCTAAAAGCCAAGGTTGTGGGTCACATCCAATCTGTAGGCAGTTACAAAGTTCTCTGCCCTGTAGAGATGACAGGATAGCTGCTAGGAGTCATTTTATTCTGAGGGGAGCAAGACAAATCCTGCTGCTGTGAACAGTCTTCTGGTAACAAAAGTGTGAGATAGGGGATATTCACTCTCTGTGGAAGGGCCTTGTACTCATAAGTGATGAATTCTAAAACTGTTGCAGGAGACCTATACACTGAGACAGTAAGATATTTTTGACCACTCATCGAACTCTTGCAAATTAAGTAAGAAATACTGAAAGTTCAGAAGGGATGATACCAGTTTCCTGGGCTGTAACAGGAATGCAGCTGCTGTAGCACCTCACTGTGGGGAGCACTAAGCACAGCCAGTCACAGCCTTCAGAAATGCTGTTGGAACATCCTGATCCACAACAGGAATGAAAATGAGCAATGTATTTTCAAAATCAAGGTGCCAGAAACTTGTGTTGACAAAGAAATAGGTGGTCTGAGCACTGATTTTTTTTTTTTTTGAAAGTTTAGAGTTGGGGTGAACAGAACAGTCACCTTCTGTAGTGATAATGGTACCACACTGTGTGCCTTTACTGCCTTGCCTGCAAAGGAATGGCCATACCTGAGTTTCCTCTCTTGCAGTGACTCCAGAGCTGATGTGCATAGAAATCAGTAAGGAGAACACTTAATGCACACAGGGACATATAAAATAACTACATCTCTTGCAGAGAATGGAGCTTAAAAAAACAGACTTCAGGAGTGTAATGGTGGGACCTCATACTGACCAGTGGCTCTGTAAAGTGTGGACTGCATTAAAGCTTACCCTTCTGCCCTACCTACAGAGTCAGCCATTTCATTAATTTCTTTTGCATTTTAGACCACTGAGCACTTTGTGTCTTTCTGCTGTGGTGTAGCAGTGACAGCCTTGTGTGAGTTCTAAGTACGTGGCAGTAATCCTGTATTGTTTTTTTTCTCCTGTGTATAAACTGTGTGATGTAAGCTTGTATTTTTTGTCTTCTGCAGAATCCCATACTTTGAAACCAGTGCAGCTAATGGGAATAATGTAAGCAAAGCCATTGAAACTCTGCTCGACCTCATTATGAAGCGCATGGAACGATGTGTGGATAAATCGTGGATCCCGGAAGGGGTCGTGCGCTCCAATGGGCACAGCTCCACAGAACAACTGAATGAGGAGCAAGAAAAAGGCAAATGTGGCTGTTAGCCCAGTTACAATTGTTTCATGTGTGATATAGTACAGTTGCAGCTTAACTGTTTAACTTACGGACAAATCACATCGTGTAGTTATTTAATGAGCTGTATTAATTCTTGATATAAATTTTTGGTTTTCTTCCTCTCAGACAACATTGACCTTTGCTTGCAAGGTGTGCAGTTTATTAGTGATGGGACAGTATTGGTGTAGCACTGGATATTCCTCTAATTCTCTGCTTTGGAGGAAAGGGAAGGAAAGGAATCTTCATTACCAAATTCAGAAATATCTCTGAGTGAGAAAGTGTAGGCTTGTGAACTGAAGGGCTTTCAGTTGCACTTTGAAGGCTGCAATAACTACACGGACTAGGCATTTAGATTTGATACTGTGACAGCTCTTGGTCCCTACTAACACCAAGCTTACCAACATGTTCTTGGTTTTGAACAGAAACATGTAATCATTTCACCAATCAATAACAATCTTAAAGAGCAAACCCTAGGTTTTCCACAAAAGCCTGTGACAAGCTTTTCCTTGCTCTCTCAAATCATCATTTTTGTAGTGATGAAAACCAAAAGAAAGCTATTCAATACCGAATAAAAATCTCCAGAGAAACACAGAGATGCACATGTAGAGCACTTGGGTTATGTCATGTAATTGAACATGTAAACTACAACTGTACTATATAAAATATATCCAGCGCAGCCTGTGAGACCTCCTGACATCATTTGAATTTCTAGAACATGCCTATACAAATACTTGTGTAAATGGCATAACTGTACATCTATTATGTTCCTTTTATTTTACTATTCATGTTTTAGCACGAATGTAGGCCGACCTCTGTCAGCAAAATTTCATCAGAACTTGTGCTTTGCACTGAATTTGTTTTACCAAACACAGATTCAGAATGTTTCTTCAAATTCGGATTGAGAAATGAATGATTGTCTTCTGGTGTGATGCAGCTAAGATACTAGTTGTGTAGATCAGTATTTCTATGAATTCATAATGCTCATTTTATTCTGCTAACCTCTGTGTCCTGTACATCTTGGTTATCATATATTCATTTATGGCTTGTTCATTTCCTTTAGGTTGTATTTAAAAAAAAATAGAGTTGCTTTCCCTCCCCCTACAGATTACACAAATGCCAATTTTGGTTTCAGTGGATCATGTTACTCTGACCATTTTTATTTATTCATACAACCTAAGAAACAATCAGTATTTTTGGAGTCTTTTTCCAGACTGATTTATGAGATGTGCCTACCAAACTGTTTTCTACCCTGGCATAGGTTGTATAACTGTAAAGTATTGCCAATTAAAGTCATAACATGCCAAATTGAGTCTTGTTACAGACTTTCCACAGCAGTTTGTTTACAAAACTCCAGAGCTATTGCTTCTTTAGAAATTATGTATTTATTTATTTAAATATTTGAAGTACTGCAATTTCAGGCAAGTATTGATACCAGTTATGAACATGAATTGCAGCATAACAAATTTTTTGAAGGAAGGACCAAAAATGTTTCTAGAATAGGAGCTAAGAAAAAAAATATATTTGATGTAGCCTCTGGTTATATTAATTAATACAAGAATAAGTGTTAAAACTTGGTTCTTAAAATATTTTGTGCACTAACGCATTGTTCTTTAACAAACACAACATGTAAATATTAGATTTTTATCACAGCCTACACAGAATATTTTAAAAGTGCAATATAATTTGACTGCTCTGGGGCTAGGACAGAGATAAAAGCAATTTATATATGAATATATGGTTTGGATTTTTTCTACTGCACAATACCAAGATTCTAAAATGCTTGTAGACCGGAGTTACTGTAGTTTAACTCAGAGTGCCTTTTGAAGTTACCACCATGTCTCTGACCAGTAGAGTAACAAATCCTACTGTAAGACACAATACATTTCAATGTACTTCAGTGTCTGAATTTCTTTTAATGTAACTCTTTTCTTTTCAGAGGGTTGCAGTGGAACTTTTTCATGCATTAATTTTAATGGGAGTTTTTGTGCTTATAGCTCCATCCAGTTCCTGAAAACTTTAAGGATTATTGCAACCAACTACTGAGCTAAGTGACTACTGAAATGGTGTAAAAAAATTTTCTTTTGACTACTTATGTTTAAATTGGATATTAAATATTAAATACTGAAACTGTCATTTTTTGTCATGCCTATCATTTGTAACTATTTACAAAGAGAGTCTACATAAAATTGCTTTGATGTCAGCCTTTGAAATGTGCCATAAGATTTATCTGTTTGAATTATTGTGTGACAGAATTTCTGTTCCCTTTTAAACTCTCATGAGATATCACAGTAAAGGTTTCTTGACAGTAAATTACACTATTCTTACTAGTGTAGTACTAGTTTTAAAAACTAAAGAAACAAAGAAGAATTCTTATGTGATAACAAACTATTATTTCAAGAAACGTTGTTTCCATCCAGTGTCCAATGAAAACATTGACCTGTAGTGGAACAAAGTTTTGGAAAGGATTACTCTCATGTTGCATTGTCCCAGGATTTCTTCTTATTATAAAATAGTTAAACATTCCTGATCTGAACTTTGCCAGCGTTGTTGAACTGCGCTGTGACATTTCCTGTTGTCTCAGTCCAGTGTCAGTCTGTCCTCCTGCACTGTGTGTTCTGGGGTGTTTTAGTCCAAATGTGTCCATGTCTGTGCTGTGCCCGAGGTGCTCCTTGATGTTCTCCTCTTGCACTGACCACACCAGTCAGATGGAGCCCTGGTGAATCCTGGGTGAGACCAGGAGGAGCTCAAACCCATAGAAGACAATAGAGGCAATAGGTCTGTATTCACAAGACATTCAGAATGCTGATAATCTCAGCATGTTGCATGTTCAGAACAAAGGGAATTAAGCAATGCATTTGGTAAAATCTATTGCTTCTACACAGGTAAGGAGCCTAAGTTTTCAGAGTAACTGCTTCCATCAAGAGCAATGTATATTTCCAGGTAGGTTATGATGTGCTGGAGGACACTGCTGTTATTCAGAACTTCCTTGACAGGCAAGAGAATGAGCTGAACTAAACCTCATTAAGTTTGAAAAGGGCCTGCTGTAGTACTGTGTGTCAAAAATCAAAGAAACGAGCTACTTGGTTTGCTGCAAAAGCTCTTCTTTCAGCAAGGCTGTTTTTCAGCTGGATACCTAGTTCTTCTGTCTGTGAGTAACTATTAATGGAGTAGAAGTACATTCTTTTTAAAATTAATCTGGATTCTGGCTCCAGCAACCTTCAATCTACATTACCTTTCAGGAACAAGCACTTCAAATCTACATTATGGCTTGTACTTCAAGAGGAGATTAGTGCCTTGATGGGGAAAAAAGGAGCTGGGGTGGGAAATCTAATTGTAAATGCTTGTAGTATCACTGTGTCTTCTGGAGGTGTTGGTAACAGCGTGTAAGCCACATTGTTTGAGTTGTAGAAGCCACCAAAGACTTTGTAATACAGTACTCTGTCAGGAAAAAGCTGTTTTCAGTGAAATAAATACACCCCATGGGGAAAAAAGTCACAGAGGCAAAGTAACCAAACTGAAAAAGGGGGATTTCAATACGCCAAAGCTCAGAAGCCCTGGACCTAAGAAAAATTGTTTACTGTATGGTTTAGCCTCCAGCTGTAAAATTGGTGTCTCCAGAGCTTCCCTCATAAAATTGCGTGTCTTTGCTATTTCCTCTTGTCTGATTGCCATCCTCTGTCACAGCCAGCCTCTGTCACTGCTTGGGTGTGCAGCAGGCAGTAACATCCTGCACAGCCACATCTCAGTTGCTGTCTCGGGATCACTTTGGAGCTGTTGTCCCCTAGGGTGGGGACAAGTGCTGGTCACCAGTCATATGCTCGAGCCTGTGTCTTCTGCAGTAGGATGTGGCTGAGTCTGGTTTCCAAAAAGATTGGAGACAAGTTCTGTGCTGATAAAGTAAGTGATTACTGTGCTAAAGCGGTTTTTCTTTCTTCCTTCTATCTTAGGCAGTCAAGCTCAGTGCTGTATTTTTTTTGTTGTTCTAGAAACCAAAAAGTGGTCTAAAAGCACATGTGATTCAACACGTATTTTTTCACCAAATAATCAGGTAGTTACTCCTTCAATCTACAAGAAGCATGAATTGTAGTGGTAGAGACTTAGTTGTGAGAAAAAGTTCAGACTCTGAGGTGGGACAGCATTCTTGATTGAGTAATAGAGAGAAGACCTTTTCCAATTCCAAACTATTTAGGAAGGTACAGGGCCTAGCATGTAGGTCCTTTCAAAATAAACAGGTAACTCTAATAGTTCATCCCAACTTCCATTCTGTGTGTGGGATTTTTTGTTTTTTATTTTAATAGTTTCATGAGCACGAGTATCACCAAGTCTCTCTCAGAATTCTCTCTGATCAAGTCAAAGGATGGGCCACACTCCTGGTGTAATGGATTGCAGCAAGCATCCGTGTGGCTGGTGCGTATATTTAGTCAACAAATAGAGTGTGTGCGTCTTTTTTTGGATATTAATCCTTTTTTTAGATACTCTCCTCGCAATTTTTTTCCCCCTAGTAACTTGTTTATGTAATGGTTTAGAAACTGTGGCTTCAGTTAGAAAATGGAGCTTTCTTACAGCATTTAGTCCCGGTCGACAGCAAGTTGGGGAGCCAGGAGCGAGTCCCCCAGTTGTGTCCCGCGGGCATCAGGCAAAGCAGCACCAGCCAGTCAAAGGAGGGGATTGTCACACTGCTCTGCACTGAGGCGGCCTCACCTGCAATATTGGGGCGGTTTTGATCACAGCACTGTCAGATATAAAGCTATTAGAGAGTGTCCAAAAGAGAGCTACAAAGATGGTGAAGGGCCTTGAAGGGAAGCGTGTGCGGAGCAGCTGGGGGCACTTGGTGTGTTCGGCTGGAGGAGACTGAGGGGAGACCTCCCTGCAGTGACA